>JAJOZX010009449.1:0-164252 GCA_023014485.1 Bathynomus jamesi | reverse complement strand
GAAAGGAAGATACAATATGGATTGAATTCGAAATCTTTGTATTTATTGAGTGAATGTTTTTAAAAATGTTTTGGTTCAAAGTGTGCAGTGTTAATTACTGTATGTTTAAAAATTACAACAAAAGAAACACTAACTTTCAAAGAAAATTTTCATTTTGGCAATACAAATTTGGCTTATTGTGTGCAATGCTAGTTTAGGCATTCTTTAAAATAAATGAAAAATTTAGTAACCATTTCGCTTTCTGTCCTATTTATGGCGCTCTCTCCCTCACAATTATATACAGGGTGTACATAAAGTCAGGATCTATTTTGTGAACCACTTGGAAATTATATGGAATTCAATCATAAAATGATAAAGTGGTAACATTTATTAAATAATTAAGAGTAGGATTCGACGTGACGGCCATCAGTATCCCTGCACAGCTCAAATCGTTCCACAGCATTTCTAACACATTCTGGAGCATTTGTGGGTTATGTTATCTGCAGCAGTTTGTATACGTAAGTTTTCAAGACTCTTAATCTTCGTCTGATAGACGTGCGATTTGATAAAGCCCCATGCAAAGAAATCTAAAGGGGTTAAATCTGGTGATCTCGCTGGCCAAGGTCTGTTGCTTCCGCGTCCGATCCAGCGATTTGGAAAACGTCCATTTACATAATCCTGAACAATTTTGGCATAGTGACAAGGAGCACCATCATGTTGATAGACGACGGTACTAACAATCCTATCCCCAATCAGCTGAGGTTCAAGGAATTGCTGCAACATGTCAAGATAATAAGCCCCGTAACTGTAACTTCAGCAAAGAAAAAAGGACCATAAACCTTAGATTTTGTTAAACCCATCCAGACATTAACTTTAGGAGAGTCTCTTTCCCAATTTTGGACGAAATCATTCGGTCTTTCATCTGCCCAAATTCGACAGTTATGGCGATTTACTTTTCACACGTATGGAAAGTGGCTTCATCACTAAAGAATGTTGTCCATTAAATTATCACCAGATTTGTTCTCCGAGATCAGCACACACAGCACTTCGTCGAGGGAAATCTTCCTCATGTAAATCATGTAAAACCTGCAAATGATAGCTTTTCTTCTGCAAATTAACTTTCAGAATTTGTGCACAGATGACGTCGGGAGGGCGAGTCTGTGTGATGCAGCACGAACGGACGTACGTGGCTCCTCAGTGATAATTCCGCGTACTGCATTCACGGTAAGATCTGACATACACGGTCGTCCTGATCTTGCTTCATCATTTACAGACCCCGTTCGTTGAAATTTGTTCACCAATTTTCGTATTGTCTTGTCTATTGGTCCCGGCTTATGAAATCTCCTTCTAAACTTCTCTCTGATGTCATTGTATTTCTTTCCCTCGATTCGCCAAATTACTATTACCACACGCTCTTCTGTATTCATTCTAAGGACTTCTGAAAAGAAAAACAGAAAAAAATAATTATTTCACAAAAATAGATCCTGACTTTATGTACACCCTGTATATAAAACAACATGATCGCGCTGCCTCATGGATGGAAAGGTTAAGGACTTTGTGTACATGGTACGTGGGGCTTTCCATAATAATACTGCACACCCACAAGGAAAAAAAAGATTCCGAGGCCTTTCGTGTATTCAGAGCTACACCTTGTCATTCCCTGACGAGGTGTAGCTCTGAATACACGAAAGGCCTTGGAATCGTTTTTCTTCTTCCATGTAGGTTTGTAGCATTCCTTCATTTCACGTTTAATTGTGAAATTCATCCCATATTATATATACAGGGTGTCCCAGAATTAACTATCTATTTCAATGAAATCGGACAAATTTTTTAAAAACCACTTTTATTTATGTTTATCATGTTTAATATGTTTTAAAAATGTATAAATTTCTAAATTTTTTTCATAATTTTATTTTCATCATTTTTTCATTATCTGGTCCAATGAAAGACCGTCTGAAGTCATAGAATGGCAGAGAGAGACTCCAAAAGTTAACGTGTGGCTTGGAATGACCAAATCCAAAATTTATGGCCCATTCTTCTTTACGGAAGCAACTGTAACAGGTACCGTCTACCTTGATATGCTTCAGCAGTTTCTCGAACCACAGCTTCTTGATGATGGATTCTTGATAATGTTGTGTTTCAACAAGATGGAGCACCATGTCATTATGCTCTAATTGTTCGAGAATACCTCAACAGACGCCTTCCGAATCGGTGGATTGGACGTGGAGGACCTCGACCTTGGCCTCCGCGTTCTCCGGATTTGACACCCCTGGATTTCTTTGCATGGGGTTTCATAAAAACAAAGGTTTATCGCCAAAAGATCAATAGTTTAGCTGAACTTAAAGAACGCATCCAGTTGGCAGTGCGGGAGATAACACCTGAAATGCTTCAAAATGTGTTTCGCAACGCTGAGGATAGATTTGAAATTTGCAGAGATACAGACGGTGCACATGTTGAAACTTCTCAATAAAGTTTTGACTTATGATTTATAAATCTATTTGTTTTTTCTATCATAACTTAGTAATAAACACAAAATTATGTCAGTTTTTATTAAATTTGTCCGATTTCATTGAAATAGATAGTTAATTCTGGGACACCCTGTGTAAATATATATATATATATATATATATATATATATATATATATATATATATATATATATATGGGGCCTATATAATATACATAACAAAGCAGACGTTTTGATACATATCTGGCAAATGATCAGCTAATGGGGTTGGTCCCCCCAAAAAAAAATCTTCACTAGGGCCCCAAAAATGCTAGAATCGGCCCTGCCTCACCCTTACCGTCTCAGCCACAGATGAGATTTGCCCAACAGGGCATAATGCGAAAGGATTGAGACACGTTTGGTCTTTTCATTAATTAATATCCAATTAATGAACAGACCAAACGTTCCTTTGGAGACGCATAGCAGGATGGTCACGCATACGATAGGTGACCATCCTGATTTGCATTGAGATGATATACCGACCCATAGATGATTCGGGTTTCGCGTAAAATAATCCCATTATCCACCTTATTCATCGTAGTTGTCTCCATTTAAAAAAATTTATGGAGTATATTTATAAGACTTAATTTAATGTGGACCGTAGCTCAGTGGTAATGCGTTGGGTTTCGGATAACGGGTCCCACGGTCCCGTCTCTGATTGCTTCCCGTTCTTTGTGCCAAAGGTGAAAACCGGAGGCCCTCCAGTAACTGATCACTGCAACTGATCATCGCACCAAAATAGCTGTTCTGCATCAGAGGTTATTTTATCTTTTTTTAATGTCACATTTTTATTAAAGTTAAAAAAGGTTAGGAATTTATTAAAACAATGTCAATGTGTGGAATGTAACTTTTGTATAAATTCAAATATAATATCGCAATTACACTTTATTCACATTTCAATAAATACCAACTATACATTTTTCACAAATGTTGCAAAATTTTACAATTACAAGGAATTTGTGTGTGTGTGTGTGTGTGTACAAAATCTTAGTATTTGTAAAATAAAAAATTTGCAACGATGATGCAATTGAATAAACTATGTAATGAATTAACAAATTCAAAGTTCACGCTTAATGGTAACAATGAAAATGAATTATATGTATATATACAAATCTGGGAACAAGTAAAAGTTTAAAAAAAAATTGTTATCCTTTTTACCAACATAATATAAGTCCGTTCTCTGTGAAATCGCATTCTTTCAAATAAAAATTAGTCGGTAACTAAATGCTCTTCCTTACCTTCAAATAAAAAGCATATTTTATTTTGGCATTTATAAATTTATATTTCATGTCGGTCTCTATATTAAGAGTATAGTTTCATAATTTGTGGATGATGCCAAACTAGGGGGACGAACAAAATCAGCGGCAGAACGTTCGTAGATTCAAGACCATATATGATAAATTACTCTCGTGCATATCGGTAGAAAATGCTAAAGAAAGACTATTTTGTGTGTCATAAGACACTAACGAGTTTTATGGGAGCTTTTTGGTATTATTGTTGCCGACACTCAGTAAGCAATGTATCGAAGCGGTCTAAAAAGCAAATAGAACCTTAGCATTTTTTTTTGGTAGATCATTTGAATTTACAATAAGTGAGAACAATGCTAACATTATATAATTCCTAAGTACACTCCGACTAGAATACAGAATCATTTCTGGTCCCATATTTACGACAGAACATACTGCAAACAAAATGGAGTGTGTGCAGCGATGGGCACACTTCTCACTCTATTATTATTCATTTTACACACTACACAATCTTCCAAAATTAAAACAAGTCAGTCAGTCTTCAAAACCTTGATTTCATCTTTCTTTCGTATATGGGAGGCATTTTTGGGGTCGGTCGGTTATGGTTCTGCTTTCATATATATATATATATATATATATATATATATCAAAGACCCTAAGATCCACTCCAGGTTAGCTCCAGAAAATAGTGAAAAATATTATAAATGGAGTCATTTTATTAGTAAAACTACACGAAATCTTATATCCAAAACATTTGATATTTTAATAAATTGATGTTGGTTTTCTGTTTTCTTCGTAAAGATAAAACAAATATTAAAAATATGAAATAAGGAATTGTAGAGAAAATGAAACGTACGATGTGGTTCGTTCAAAGGCAGAAGTTAAATCTACATTAATAATAAATTTTGTTTCGTTAACTTATGAAAATAGTCTATATTCAAATGTTTTCCTGTAGCGACCCCTGCAGTGTTATTTTATATAATGTAAGTAGGGTAGTGATCACCGATAACTCCTAAAATTAGGATTCTATAATTCACAAGGGGCATATTACCAGTTTTAAACTGCTATTCGATTATCATAGTTAAAGACGCGAATAGTATAACTAATATAGAATGAATTCATTAAGTTTAAAGTTCTCCGAAAGGATAATAGTAGAGGATCTGACTCACTTTTCATAGTCACAAGTATAAGGTATTTGGTTTATTAAAGCTACATACGAATTAAAAAGCTATTTAGATTAGAATTTGGTGGTCAAGCACTTCATGAATGGAATATTGTTTTAGGTTAATAATTTAGGGTTTTCACTATCGGTATTAAAACAAAAAAAAAAACATGCAACATCCGGAACTCATTTTACCACAGTGTCGGAGTGTGCCCACGGGCAGTGTGACCATGTATGTTGACCATTCCAAGTATAGTAGTAGTATGTTGTACATTGTGATTTTCATATTACATACAATATGCAGATTTTTAATCTCACTTTTTTACTAGTTTCAGTGAAATGAACACAACCTTGTTCGGATTTTGTAAAAAGGATAGTAATTAATTAAGGTTCTTGGAACAACAATCGCCCATAGCCGGTTGTCGTGGTCGGGGATTCGACTCCCGATGATGCTAGTAATAAAAATAGAAGTTAGGGCAATGAGGTCGCGCGTTAGTTGGCGTGAGCCAATAGAGTTGAGGTAAATTTAAAAAGTATTAAAATTACTGTGCGTACAAAACATCTCTGATGCACAAAGCGAAATTTCGCTTTTTCACTCGCTATATGGCTGCAGGCTTGAATTAACGACTGAGGACCAAAGTCTGACAAAGGTCATAAACAATTAGGAAACCCCAGCCATATTATGGCTTCTAGTTTTCACCCTTCAGCCAAAGAACGGGAAGCAACCAGAGAGATTCGACCGCAGGACCCGTCATCCGAAACCCAGTGTTTTACCACTGAGCTACGATCCACATTAAAACTACTTCCTGTTTCTACACTTTTTAAACTGGCCGTACGATGAGACGGAAGAAGAAAATGCAACTTAAAAATGGTTATTATAAGCTCACATTGTTAAATACTTTTATTTATTTATTTCTTCTACAACCCATATTCCACTCAAATAAAATTTACCCGATTTCAGTAACGAACACGCAAAAAAAATAAACAAAGACCGTGACCACTTCTCCATTCTTTATATCGACAATAACAAACATGAAAATGTCTGAATCAAGCTTACGACCTATTTAGAAAAAAAATCTAATATTAACGTACAATTAAGTGAATTTACAGGAAACGCAAACATCTTTCAAATTGTTTAAGTAAAGTATATTTTAACTCGATTAATGTATGCTGTTTTGGTAGCTTTGGAAATAATTTAATGATATATCTAATCTGAAAATGATGTTTTGCAAATTTCAATTTTACAATGTATCTTTAGATCATTTTAGACTAAGATGACCTTAATAGGCCAGAGTAGCTTTACGTTTTTCATATATGTAATGTGATCCTTCCTTTGGCCTAAATCTTAACCGAATACATCTACCATAAATCAACCATATTAAATTAATAATGAAGGAGAGTTTTATATAAATAAAATAAAAAGTTACTCCATAAATTTATAATAATGTTACTCGTGTCTGAACGCTGCAAATGATTTTTATATCAGAACAAAACAGAATATCATTATCATCAGCATTATGTAATAAAGCTCTATTGGCAGGATATAAATCCCATATTATAGTATAATATTCATTTAAAAAGAAAAACTAAAAATTATCTATTGTGAATTCGGAGTCCGTTATACTTTGCCCTCGTAATTCTTCTTTAAAGAACGCATTTCTGTCACATTAGTTTATCAGTTTTAGGGATATTGAAAGCTGATTCATACCGAGCTCTTAGTATTTCAGATACTTCTTTTATATCATCGATTAAAGCATTGTTTTCATTCTTCAAAGGTCTCATTGATAGTCTCGTGATTTTTCTTCTTTCATTTTGCAATAGAGAAATTAAATGTTGTTGATAAAGAAATTACTGATGATACTGCTATTGCAGACTCTTTAAATGCACGTTTTCCTTCAATAGAGGATAAGCTTCGCTCACAATTAATAAATAATGATCACTCACCTCTAGAATATGCGCCACCCAGCCCACTAAATTCATTTTCTTTTGTTCCTGCTTCCTCTACTGAGGTCCAGAATATTATTGGTAAATTAAAAATACAAAAAATAACATTCATAACATTCCTGTACCTATATTGAAACTTGTTAAAGATAAGATATCTGTAACTTTGGCTAAAATTATCAAAGTATTTCAAAGGAATATTCCCATCAATGCTAAAAACTGGTTGTATAACACCCCTTTTTAAAAGGGGTGATCCTACACTAGCAACAAATTACAGGCCGGTGTGTTCATTATCTGTGTTCAGCAAAGTTTTTGAAAAAATTGTAAAAAGTAGAATGCAGCGATATTTAGAATCCTACAATTTATTATTTCCAAATCAATATGGCTTCCGTATAATAAAACAACGGAAATGGCTATTTCAAATCTTATGGAAAATGTAAATATAGCTAAGGAGAACAAAGAAATAATGATATCAATATTTATGGATTTCAGTAAGGCGTTTGATGTAAGACCATAATATTAGACTTAATAAATTGTATTGTTACGGCTTTAGAGGAGCAGTCAGTGATTGGTTTAAAAGTTATTTGTCAAAGAGATATAATTTGTATCAGTAAATAAAGCGCTTGTCAAACATGGATCAGTTCTGCGTCCACTGTTATTTTTATTATATATAAATGACCTTCCACGTTCATCTGATATACTGAACTTCATAATGTTTGCAGATGATACAAATCTCTTTTTCTTGCAAAGATGTTAATACAGCTAAGAATATATTTCATTCAGAATTCATCAGTGTAATGAAATGGTTGACCACCAATAAATTCTTCCTAAATACCAGTAAAACAAATTTCATGATTTTTACTAATAAAAGAAACGTATATCTTGATGAACTTAATGTTAATGAAATCGCCATAAAGGAGTGTACTGTAACAAAATTTCATGGTGTAATGATAGATAAGAATTTGCAATGGAGTGATCATGTAAATTATATCGCGAGAAAGATTTCAAGGAGCGTTGCTATAATGTTTAAACTTAGAAATGTAGTCCCTAAACAAGTTTTATTGACTATCATATTCTTGTTCTTCCTTATTTAACATACTGCACCCTTGTTTGGGGAAACTCCGCTAACAACGCATTAAATGATATCTTTATCATCCAAAAACGAGCAATAAGGTTATTATCTGATGCTGATTTCCTTGATCATTCTAGTTCATTATTTAAAGAGCTAAACCTACTAAAGCTCAACGATATAACCAAACTGGCACATTTTATTTTTATTTACGAGTGTAAGAACAAAATCATTAATTTGCAATAGGTAGATAGATATTTTGTAACTCATCAAGAAATCCACTCGTATCAGACCAGAAACAGATCAAAGTTTGTTATACCTCAATTTAGATTGTCTTCATCTCAAAAACTACCATTTTCATTGGATTGAAACTATGGAATGGCTTGCATGCCGATATAAAAAATAGTGTGAATGTAAATTTGTTTAAAACCAGTTGAAATCCCAATTAATAATGGGATACTAACAAAAATCTTGCATTAATGTCCACTAATAATGTTTAATATTGTCTATTAATATTGTTTAATATTGTAATACAAGTTTTAACTATTAATAATACTTATTTACTTATTTATAATTACCTGCTTATTTTCAATAAGAGACCAGTAAAGCCTAAAGCTGAAGGGCCAAATTAAATAAAAATAAATAGTCGAGCTTCACAATTATTCATGCCATTGTAAAAATTGTAAATAGACTACTGTATTTATTTTATTATTAATAAAGGTTATTGAATTCAAAAAAATTGCAAAATTTGACAAGTAATTTTAATGAACCTTCATCGCTTCTATACAGTCTCCTTCCTCTGTATGGTTCTCAGTTAGATCCTGTATCTTTGTTCTCCAGTTTGTTTATTTTTCTGACGTCTTTGCACTTTTTATTTTTTAGTCACTCTTTCTCTTGCGAAACATTGACCTCTTTTGTCCCTCAAACCTGCTTCTTTTTCCTTGTTTTTTTGTGGTTACTTTCTTCTACAATTTCTAGCGTCTAGTCGAGGGTTATTAGCATGTTTTTCTTTGTCTTATCTTTAAAGACGGTTTTCTAGTCTACTGGTTCCATGCTGGATGTAATACCTTCCCAATTTATAGCATTGGAGTAAAGATTAAAAATTTTGAATTTGCCTCTTTCTATAGAGTGTTATTTCATCTGTTGTTTTTACATTGATTAATTTGAATCAGTTGTGATATGATATAATAGCTAGGGATATTTCCGTTATCAATTAGGTTGCTGTCGTTTGAAAAAAGCAAATCTGGGCAGTTGTTTTCTCTGATAGTTTGTTATTTCTTGTGTTAAGAAATTCACCAGTTAGGCATAACAGCATTTTTGCCTGCTCCTGGTCTTCCCGTGTGCCTCCCTCGTCTTCGTTTATACATAAATTTCTTCATATACTTTTGTATTTCATAAATGAAGAATTAAAGTCACCGCAATGATTAGCACTGAGGGTCGAGGAGTTTATAACTTTCATCAGGTTTGTGACCTCTGTAATGGTATCTGACAATGTTATAGTTGGTGTGTTTGGAAGTCTGTATATTACAATCAGTATATTTTTTAATTTTTCAACATTTGCCATTCCTATTCCTATTCCTCGTAGTACTTTCACTTACTATAATTTCTGCCACGTGTTTTTCCGTGTGTATGGATAGCACATCTTCCTTTCATTGATCGCCTGGTAATTTCCTTCTGCGTTTGTTCTCTTCAATTCTCGGATGTTGCACTGGGGTTGCAGTGGACATCTTCAAAAGAATATTAGACACCAAGCTCAGAACAATCCCCGATCAGCCGGGCGTACCTGGCTATGAGAGGTGGAGAGTACAAGAAACCAACTCACTACTTCACCAGGCCAACTCGAGAGGAGGAGCGACAAGCTTGACCTTCGTCAAATGAGGAATCATCTCGCGGAACCTTTGAAAGGTTTAAAGGCTTATGCATATGTAAATCTAGGAACAAGTTGTAACAAGTTTTAAAAAAAATAGTTATCCTTTTTAACAATATAATACAAGTCAGGTCTCTATGAAATCGTTTTCTTTCAATTAAAAATTAGTCTAACTAAATGCTTTTCCCTACTTTCAAATGAAAAGCATATTTTAGATTTAGGCATTGATAAATTAATATTTCATGTACTTATAAATAATTGCACTGATTCTACTTTGACTATTTAAGCTTAGTTTCATCTTAATATTACACACTTTCAAGCAATCTTTATTTAGTTCATTTTTTCAAATGGTCAAGGAACTCCCTAGAGAACGCAATATTCTTCTACATTTAGTTTTAAGTACAGACCTAGACTTAATTAATATATTTGTAGGAGACAACTTCTCCACCAGTGATCAAAGGCAAATAACTTTTGAAATTAAAATTAATGTTCATAATTCAGAGAGGCTGGATATACGTTTTGGATTTTAAAAACTTAATTTTGTGACAAAACTGCAATTTTCGACCAGTAATTGGGATGAAGATTTATCGCGTGATGATATTAATGGCGCATGGACTTCTTCTTATAATTATTTTAACGTTTAGAATCAAGTAATATCCCATTACGTAAAAAGAGAAGACAAAAACTTATAAAAAGTAAGCAGAACTATGGGTTATATATATATTGAACCAAATAAAATTGAATCCGAAGGAATTCTATAATTATGTTAGGAATATAAACGTAACTTCGCAGACTATTGGTTCATTCACAGTCGAAAACAACGAACAAATTTATGATGACTTACAAATGACGAAAGTTTTAATTAAATTCTTCTGTGACGTCTTCACTAACGAAATTCTGAACAACGTTCTTTTTCTCGTGATCATGATCAGTAATGATCATTTAAAGCTTTACGATTTTACCATTAGTGAAACTGAGCTACTCTCGGCCAGAGGTAAAATTAATCCTAATAAAACTTCCGGTGCAGATATGCTCTACCCAGGGTAATTAAAGAAATGAACTGTGCACTCGTCTCTCCTCTTTCATATATGTTTAATAATGATAATAATGATGATAATAATAATAATAATAATATAATAAATTGTTACACTTTGGAGAAGTTCCGTTCGACTGGAAACTTGCAAACATTTCGCCAATATTTTAAAAAAAAAGGGGGACAAATCGCTTCCAAGAAATTATCGTCCCATTAGTGCGACTTTAGTAGTTTGTTAATGATATTGTAAATATATATTGCGAGAGTTACACGATAGATATTATATACATTTCGATTTTCAAAAAGCGTCTGATAAAGTTCCACACAGAAGATTATAGCTAAACTTCATTCTCACGGAATTGATGGTAATGTTCTCAAATTAATAGAAAATTGGCTCAGTGGACGTAAACAAAGAGTGGTCATTGATGGCAAAGCGTCTAACTGGAACAATGTAACTAGCTACGTGCCTCAGGGATCAGTTCTGGGACCAGCTCTGTTTATTATTTATATCAATGACATCCATCGACTTGGGAATCAACAACATAGTTTCATAATTGGCGGATGATGCCAAACTAGTGGGACGAACAAAATCAGCGGCAGAAAGTTTGTAGATTCAAGAAGATATGATAAATTACTCGAGTGCATATCGGTAGAAACAATGTTAAAGAAAAGTATTTTGTGCGCGATAAGACACTAACGAGTATTACGGAAGAGAGATTTTGCTATTATTGTTGCCGACATTCTTAACCCTTCACTGCCCAAATATTTTGTAGGGTTAACTTATGAATGTGTGTATTTGAAAGTTTAGAAATTTATCCTTTTGGGCAGTAAAGGGTTAAACATAGTAAGCAATGTATCGAAGCGGTCAGGAAAGCGAATAGAACCTTAACCTATATTTTTATTGGTAGATCACTTGAATTTACAGCACGTCAGAAAACAATGCTAACATTATATAATTCCTAAGTACACCCCGATCTGGAATACTGCTTTCATTCTGGTTCCCATATTTACGACAGGACATACTGCAAACAGAATGGTGCGTGTGCAACGATGGGCAAACACACTTCTCACACTATTATTCTTCATTTTACACACTACACATTCTTTCAAAATTAAAAACAAAAATACCGTCGTCAGTCTCCGAAACCTTGATTTCGGCTCTTTCGTATATAGGAGGTATTTTTAGGGCCGGTCAGCCATGGTTCCGCTTTCAATATATATATATATATATATATATATATATCGAGAGAGCCTAACAAAGACGCCAAGATCCACTCCAGGTTAGCCCAAGAAAAAAGTAGCAGGGAAAATATAAAAAAAACAATAAATGGTGTCATATACTTTATTATTAAGACTATACATGAAATCATTATATCCAAAACATTTGATATTTTAATGAAGTGATGTTGGTTTTCTGTTTTCCTCAAAGGAAACAAATGCTGCATTAAAAATATGAAATAAGGAGCCCGAAAAAAGGAAACGTACGATGTGGTTCGTTCAAAGGCAGCAGTTAAATCTACATTTACAATAAATTTTGTTTCGCTAACTTATGAAAATAGTCTATATTCAAATGTTTTACTCTGGTGACCAGTGCAGTGTTATTTTATATAATGTAAGTAGGGTAGTGATCACCGATAACTCCTAAAATTATGATTCTATAATTCACAAGGGGCATATTACCAGTTTTAGACTGCTGTTCGATTACCGTTGTTGAAGACGCGAGCGAGTAGTATAACTAAGATAGAATGAATTCATTAAGTTTAAAGTTCTCCAAAAGGATAACAGTAGAGGATTTAACTCATTTTTCAAAGTCACTTACAAGTATATGGTATTCGGTTTATTAAAGCTACACATTAACTTATCTAAATGAAATAAAAAGCTATTTAGATTAGAATTTGGTGGTCGAGCACTTCATGAATGGAATATTTTTTTACGTTAATAATTTAGGGTTTCCACTGTCGGTATTAAAACAAAAAAAAAAACTTCCAACATCCGGAACTCATTTTCCCCACATTGTCGGAGTGTTCCCACGGGTTACTCGAGTCCGAGTATTAACAAACCTAACCTAACCTAACCTAACTTCTTAACCCTCAATATACTCGATAGAATGTCAATTCGATCAGATGTCGTAATCCTGAACTCGGTGCGAATCTACAGCCGCACCGCTGCAGATATCAATCAGTATTATAAAAAGATAACTTATAAACAAAACTGCTTGATGGCAGTGTAGTGTTGTATTTTATGAACAGTTCTTTTATCAAAGGATACATGTGTAATTGTTGAATGTCTGATGAATTATTCGCTAAATAATTAGATAATTCTTGATGAGGTTTGTTCTCAGTCCCACAAATTTATCACTGACTGAGTCTATTATAAAGTTGATAAAGTATCGCGTTACTGACACTTATTTATATCGTATCTTTCGATAGAATACAAGTTATAAAAAAAGATCACGATACGATACAAGATACAGAAAATGTATCGCGATACTACGCCACCCTGGTAGTATGTTGTATATTGTGATTTTCATATTACATACAGTATACAGATTTTTAATATCACTTTTTAACTAGTTTCAGTGAAACTAAAACACTAAACCTTTTTAGGGTTTTGTAAAAAGAATAGTAATTAATTAAGGGTCTTGGAACAACAATTACCCATAGTCGGTAGTCGTAGTCGTGGATTCGACTCCTGATGATGCTAGTAATAAATAGAGGAGTTAGAGCAATGAGGTCGCGTTAGTTAGCCCGAGCCAACAGAGTTGAGGTAAATTTAAAAAGTATTAAAATTACTCAGCGTACAAAGGTAAAAACATCTCTGATGCAGAAGACAGCGAAATTTCGCTTCTTCACTCGCTATATGGCTTCATTTGCGAATTATTAACTCGTGCTTATTTCATGAACGACGGGAGGCCTATACTTGAACCTGTAGTTGGGCAATACAGGAGTTCTAGGAAACCCCCGCCATTTTATGGCTTCTAGTTTTCACCCTTCAGCCAAAGAACGGGAAGCAATCAGAGAGATTCGACCGCAAGACCCGTTATCCGAAACACAGTGTCTTACCACTGAGCTACGATCCACGTTAAAGCTCAGTTTCTATTTCTACACTTTTTAAACTGGGCCTACGATGAGACGGAAGGAGAGAATGCAACTTAAAAATGGTTATTATAATCTCACGTTGTTAAATAATATTTATTTTTTACAACCCACATTCGACTCAAATAAAATTTACCCGATTTCAGTAACGAACACGTGGAAAAAAAAGACTCAGTGACCACTTCTCCATTCTTTATATCGACAATAACAAACATGAAAATGCCTGAATCTAGCCTACGGCCTACTTAGAATCAAAAAATCTAATATAATGTACAATTAAATGAATTTACAGGAAACACAAGCATCTCATAAATTGTTGAAGTAAAGTATATTTGTATCTTCTCCGTTTGGGGGCTAGCAGCGAATTTTAGTGAAAATCGCTATACTAATATAGTTTTAGTCACTGATTTCAAAAATAACTTTTTTAGAGAAATGAAAAACAAACATGTTAGAACACTTTAAATAATTAGGATCAAATGTAGAATTCGGACCCCAGCCTTCTTTCGTTAGCTTTATAAGGCTAACTAACGAAAATATCATGACCTAACCTAACCAATCGTCAAGGGCGTACAGTTACCCTAACGATTGGTTAGGTTAGGTCGTGATATTTTCGTTAGTTAGCCTTATAAAGCTAACTAAAAAAGGCTGGGGTCCGAATTCTACATTTGATCCAATAATTAATGTGGTTTTAACTAACCAATCGTCAAGGGCGTACAGTTGACCTAACCGGGCATTCAATTAACCTAACCGAGCATTAATTCTCGATTTTTTTTTTTTTACCCTGCTACTTTTACAGATCAGCCGGGATCCTTCAAAAAACGTATTCTTCGTAAAGCTGCACTATTTACCGCTTGACAGACGCTTTGGCAACGAAAGAACTGGGTACTTTTATTAAAGGAACACACTTTCCCACACTTGGAGCACTTTTTCATAACAGTAGCAGTTTGTGACTGGCTAAATTTAACACAATCCTCTGTAACTAGTTTAAGCTAGTTAAAACACATTATTTATTTAAAGTGCTCTAACATGTTTATTTCTCATTTCTCCAAAAAAAGTAATTTTTGAAATCAGTGACCAAAACTACATTGGTATGCCGATTTTCATTAAAATTCGCTGCTACCTACAAACGGAAAAGATAAGTATATTTTAACTCGAGTAATGTAGGCTATTTTGGTAGCTTTGGAAATAATTTAATGATATATCTAATCTCAAAATGATATTTCGGAAAGTTCATTTTTCCAATGTATCTTTAGATCATTTTAGACTTTGATAACCTTAATAGGCCACAGTAGCTTTATGTTTTTCATATATGTAATGTAATGCGATTCTTCCTTTGGCCTAAATCTTAATGATTGGTTTATGGTTGATGTATTCGGTTAAATTATGATGAAGTTGAGTTCTATATAAATAAATTAAAAAGTTACTCCATAAATATAATAATGTGTACTCGTGTCTGAACGCTGCAAGTGATTTTTATATAAAAAAAATCGATCATTATTATAATTATATAATGATAAGCTCTATTGGCAGGATATAAATCCCATATTTTCGTACAATATTCTTGAAGGTAATAAGCGATTGGGTAAATCAAACAATAATACATTTAAAAAGAAAAACTAAAAATCATCTATTGTGAATTCGGATTCCGTTATACTTTCCCCTCGTGTTTCTTCTTTAAAGAACGCATTTCTGTCACATTAGTTTATCAGTTTTAGGGATATTGAAAGCTGATTCATACTGACCTCTTAGTATTTCAGATACTTCTTTTATCTCATCGAGTAATGCATTGTTTTCATTCTTCAAAGGTCTCACTGATAGTCACGTGATTTGTCGTCTTTCATTTTGCAAAATTTGAGAAGTAATTATAATGAACTTTTATCGCTTCTATACACAGTCTCCTTCCTCTGTATGGTTCTCAGTTAGACCCTGCATGACAATCTTTGCTCTCCAGTTTATTTTTTTTCTGACGTCTTTGCATTTTTTATTTTTCAGTCACTCTTTCTCTTGCGAAACATTGACCTCTTTTGTCTCTCAAACCTGCTTCTCTTTCCTTGTTTTTTTTTTGTGGATATTTTCTTCTACAATTTCTAGCGTTTACTCGAGGGTTATTAGCATTTTTTTCGTTGTCTTATCTTTAAAGACTGTTTTGTAGTCTATTGGTTCCATGCTGGATGTAATACCTTCCCAATTTATAACCTTTGAGTGAAGATTAAAAATTTCGAATTTGACAAGTTCAATAGCGTTTTGTTTTTACATTGGTTATTATTTCAATACATTTGTGATCTGGTAAAATAGTTAGGGATATTTCTGTTAGCAATTAGGTTGATGTTGTTTGTAAATACCAAATCTGGGCAGTTCTTTTCTCTTGTATTTTGTTATTTCTTGTGTTAACATAAATTCATCAGTTACAGATAGCAGCATTTTGGCCTGCTCCTGGTCTTCCCGTGTGCCTCCCTCGTCTTCATTTGTACGGGACTCCAATAAACTTTAGCCACCCCGCCGATGGCCTAAACCATTAGAGGTACAGTAGAACTAAACATACCTTACGAAAGAGAATTTAATCCTGCATTTAATGAGAAAATTAAAACCTGGTGTTCCCGCCATTGGCTTCCAAGATAGCCTGAATTCGCTTTGCGTAGCTTGCCAAAAGTGACGTGAAAAGATCTTGATCGTTACGCAAATTTGCTAAAACAGTTTCAATGTGTTGCGTCACTGTATCCTTCGAAAATCGATTTGCTGCAGGTTCTTGAAACAAGAGACATTCAACCTTGTCCTTTATAACTGATCAAGGGTGTTCACAGACGTTCAAGTCAGGAGAATTTCCTGGCCATTCTTCATTTCCAAAGAAATCGATCTCATGATTCCGGAACAACTGTTGAGTGGCTAATGCCTTAAAGCAGGAGGCCTTATCTCGCAGAAGTGTGACCTGATTGACATCCATAACATTGTTTGTGTTTCTTAGAAAAGGAATGACATGCTGGGATAGAATAATATCATGAAAATACTGTCCATCCCAACTCTGACCATTTGGCTTCAGCACCCACATGAGCTTCTTTGCAGTGAACAAAACAAACACACCAACACAGTCTGGACTTTTTAATAATTCGCGATAATGTTCACTGTCATCGATTTCATCTAGTGTTGTGGCCCACACTCGATCATTTTGGTAGTTAGACCGACGTGTTACGTAAACAAAAAATTCATCGGAGACAGCTAAAGGCATGAAATCATCCACATCCCAATCTTCAAGATAATGGGCAAACCACATTCTGTCATCGATGTTAAGTTGAGTTTTTCTTGGCTTTGGAAGTTCATGCCAAGGTTTTAAACCTTGCCTATGACGGTACAGTCGAATGATCTCACCACTAACGATCTTTCCTCTCAACACTTCAATCTCTCTAGAAAGTTTAGCTCAACTGTTTTTCCGCATACGCGTACAGCTTTCAATGATGTCCTTTGTTTCCTGAGAGAGTGGCAAATTTGGGCGCCCAGATTTGGTTGTATCCATTTCACATTCATCCAAAGATTTATTCCAATTTCTTTTGACGAAGTCCTCATTTCTTCGCAACTTTTTGGCAACCCATGAACGTGTTATAAAGGTGGCTCCAGCATCACGAGCTTCCCGAAATGTTATTGCTCGTATGCGATCTATCATCACACGTTGCCTCTCCGAATCACCAATTAATTGAGAAGCCATTATATTATCACTATCAGCTAGAGTAATTTTAATACCTACAATAAATAATTTTATATATTTTTATATTCACTAAAAACTATTTCGATATAAGTAAACATGTAAGCTGCAAATGGGGGGCTAAGGTTTTTTGGAACCCCTTACATATATTTCTTTCTATACTTTTGTATTTCATAAATGGGGAATTAAAGTCACTGCAAAGATTAGCACTGAGGGTCGAGGAGTTTATAACTTTCATCAGGTTTGTGACCTCTGCAATCGTATCTGAGTGTGTGGTTGTTGGATTGCTTGGAGGTCTGTACATTACAATAAGTATGTTTAATTTTTCAACATTTGCCATTGCTATTCCTAGTAGTACTTTTACTTACTATAATTTCTGCCATATGTTTTTCCGTGTGTATAGATAGCACATCCTCCGTCCATAGATCGCCTGGTAATTTCCTTCTGCATTTGTTCTCTTCAGTTCTCGGATTCTCCTATTTGTCGACTCTTTTTATTTGTTAAATATTTAGTAACAGAATCGTACTGACTACTTTTACAAAAGTTGGGTACCCTGTTTGATAATGATTTTGGTTGCTCAACTGTCGTCTTCCTTCGAGGGTAGTGGTAACCACATTTTTGACCGTACTTGTATCTTCCGAATCGTGCATAAATTTGGCAGATACTAAAATGTTGGAACATGCAATAATTGTTTGCAGATTTACAATTCCCATTTTTGCAGTGGAAGTTTCTTAAAGTGGGATATGCATAAATGCAGGTACAGATCCAGGATTTATACCAGGGGGCGGCCAAGTAAATCTATTTCAAAGATTAATAAGCCAACGACAAAAAAAAATCTTGCATACTGAAGTGAACACATGCACGGTTGACAAACTTATGAAATATCGCACATTGTTACATATACCTAGAGGCTAAAACTAAATCACACCAAACAACTGCAAGGTACATTCACATATAGATACATCTCTAAGAATGTCGCGTTAAATAAAGCGTGAAAGCTTGCACACAACTAGGAATTAGAAAATCCACCATATTTATCAAATCTACTACAAACGGCAAAATATGTGAATTTAATACACAAGTATCCGAGCAAATAATATCCACAGCTGTCTATGCGTCACAATTACAGCTTTAAGAATATATAAATAAATAAAACAAATTCACAGCAAAAATGAATTATTTACACAGAAATTCAATTTTGTGCGTCGCTAACTACATACAACCAACGACCAATATTAGACGACGTAACGACCAGACATCCTTACTCACTGCTGGTGGAATACTGGGTCGGTGGCGGAGCCCCGTAAGCCAGCGCATTTTAAGCTTATTTTGTGTAAAAACTATCTGAAAATGTCAGTGCAACTGCCATTTTTGAACAGCCACTATGCAGCCATCCACATGAAATATGTACCCTTTCCATACGTGGTATGGATGGAATAGTAGAACCGGAAATTATTAGTAGTAGTCTCAGAGACTTTATTGTGGTGGATAAAAAGTAATTGGTGAAAGATGTAATAGTAGTACCAGCTGTCTTTTGACTCGGATCATAGACTTGTTAAAGCCAAAATTTTGCTTCCAGTACCACAAAATATAAAAAAGCCTAGAAGGAGAAGTGTGTGCACGGAGAATATACCAGAAAAACTGGGAGAGATTAGAACTAGACCTAAGGAGGCTTTCGGGACAAAGGGTAGCTACGGAAATAGTGGAGGTGGTTTGGGTTGAGTTTAGGGGGAACGATGGAAGGAATACAGCGAGAGGTGATTGGAGAAAGGGTAGTTGGAGGGTCAAAAAAGAAAAAGACGGCATGGTAGACCCAGGAGGTAAAAGAAGCAGTGACAAATAAGATGCGTGCTTTTAGGAGATGGCTTAAGGATAGAAATGAGCAAACAAGGCAAGAATATGTCCAAATGAGAAACCACACCAACGAGGTTAAAAGAAGAACGAAACGCCTGTGTGGGAGAAAATAGGTAGAGACTTAGGAGAGGATTTTCAAGGCTCGAAGAAATTACTGTATAGCATGGCTAAGAAGTATAAAAATGGAGAAGCAAGAAAACAACAGTGGCGATTAAAAATGCACATGGTGAAGTCCTCACTGATAAAAGCGAGGTGGCCGCACGCTGGAACGAATACTTTAGACAGCTTTTGAATAACGAGAACCAATATGATGAGGTGAGACGGGAGGAGCGGATAAATCATGAGGAGCATGAGGGGGACAGAGATCACTAGAGAGAGGTTATTCAAGCACTAAGAGGATGAAGAATAAAAAAGCTCCCGGACCAGATGCAATTGTCACAGAAACACTAAAGCAGCTGGTGATCCTGCTGTGGACTGGCTGCTAAGCATTTTCCGGTGGTGTGGTCGCAGGGAATTGTACCGGCAGAATGGAGAAAATTATGTCCTATATATAAAAAGAAGGGAAGTGAGCAGGAATGTCAAAACTACCGTGGCATATCTTTGATGTGTCATGTGGAGAAAATATATGAAAGGATTTTGGAACATAGAATACGAAACATACTGGAACCTGGTTACTTGGAGTATCAATGTGGCTTTCGTGCAGGCCGGAGTACTATAGATCAAATTTCAGCCATAAGACAATATATTGAGAAGAGCCGAGAATTCAATTTGGACCGCTTCATATGTTTTTTGGATCTGGAGAAGGCATTTGATAGTGTGCCCAGGGAGAAGCTGTGGTGGTTTTGAGTGAGTGCCACCCAAGCTTCTGAGAAGTAATGAGCACCTATAGGGTCTCCCACAGCACGGTGGTGGGATCGGAGGAGTGGTTTGATGTAAGTACAGGAGTTAAACAAGGGAGTGTTCTGTCACCCATTTTATTTATTGCCTACATCAACAGGGTTATGGAACACTAACTGAGGAAATTGAAGAGGAAATAGAAATTTTTGGATATGCTGATGATGTAGCTGTTGAGACTAACACAGCACAATCCCTGGAGAGAATTATGCAAAGGTGGGATGAGATATTGAGGGAGTATGGACTGAAACTGAATTATGATAAAACTGAATATATGGTGGTAACGAGGGGAGCGAACGAGGATGGAATCTTTGTTAGGGGAAGAGAAATGAAAAAGACGGACACATTTAAATACCTTGGTAGTGTGATAGCAAATGATGCGGGTATGGATGCAGAGGTGAATGAAAGAATTGCTAAATATAGCAGAAATGTTTCCTTCCTGTACCCCCTATTGAAAGATCAAAACATCCCTAAAAAGATAAAGACGCATATATACTCAACAATATTGAAACCAATCTTACTACACGGCAGCGAGACTTGGGCCCTAACCACAAGGACGAGGGGAAAACTGCAAGCAGCTGAAATGAGGGCCCTGAGATTGATAGGAGTAAGTAGATTGGATAAAATAAGGAACACTGAAATAAGACGACGATTGGGTGTAACTTCGGTTAATGAGAATATTGAGAGGAACCAACTGAGGCGGTACGGGCATGTCCAACGAATGCCGATGAAAGGACAGCAAGAAGAATGCTGGAATGGGCCCCTCAAAACAGAAGACTAGTTGGAAGACCCAAGATCCGATGGATGGATAACATCAAGTGTGCTGTCGAGAAGAGTGGAATCAGTCTCCGACAAACGAACTTGATGTGTGGAGATCGTGAGGCATGGAGGAGTCTCGTGTGAGGGCTCCCAACTGACAGACCGCTTTAGGTCTACCAGGCGCCTGGTAAGAAAGGAAAGTCACATTGGCGCATTCTAAGCTATATGATGATGTAATTACTCGTATTTTCTGAAATTTCAAATCAGGTATTGATCCTATAGTTTTCATATTTAACAAAGAAATTAACTATTTTATTCACACATTTATTGATTTCACGCATACAATTATTTAGTGTATACACGTTTAACATATCCGTGAATAACGAAATCATTAGGAGAGATCCAAATGAAACTCTCACGTATAAGGCAAGTTAAACGGATGCAGAAAGAGCTAGATCAGTTGAGACAGAAGAAACGCACATCTGTTTAACATGTATAAAATTTTAAACAGGATAACCGCATGGAAAAATAAATTAAGGGCTACTTCACAAAAACATATGTACTTTATCAAATACACAACATATATATATATATATATATATGTACTTTATCAAATACACAACATATACCGGGTGGCCCAAAAAAAATGGCACCAATTTTGAGAAGTGATATCTCAATAACCATTGCAGCTAGGGACTTAAAAAAACAACCAAATGAAAGATAATTCCTTTCTCTTTAAATACTTATTCTATGGCTTGATGGTTATAAGCCCATATAATGCCCAAAATTGGCTTCCAAAAAAATATACAAAAAAAAGTTGCGCATTTATATTTATTCCTTGATCCTAATTTTAAATGAAATTTTTCTATTCCAGACCCCTCAAGATGGGATTGAGAGAATCTGATAAGAACATTATACAAGCACTACGTGAAGAAAAAGGATATTCATTAAACATAATCCTTTACGAATTTCCAAATAGAAATTGGAAAAAAAGAACTGTGGCACATTTTTTACAAAAACTTAAAGAAACCGGCAGCAGTCAACGGCGTCCGGGAAGTGGTCGACCAGAAACTATTAGAACGCCAGAAAACATTGAAAAAGTAAATGAAATGGTTTTAAGTCAAGAGAACAACCGGGAACAAGTAAAAGTGAACGTGAAGTTGCGAAAGAAACCGGGATTTCACGTTCATCATTACAGCGAATAATTCGCTGTACTGATGAACGTACATATTTGTGGATAGTAGTCTATTATGACTTGATCCTCTGATACAGAGATTCTATCTTTAGTTTTAAATCGATAATTAATTACTTTTAAATTAATAATTATTTAGTTTTGTAAAAATTGGTCGTTTCCAATGTACAGGCAGTTTTTACATATATTTCTTATGTTCTTGTGGTCCGGAACGCACGTAAAATTGTAGGTCCCCTCCGCCACCACGGAGGACATACACAATACACAATTACGAACACAGTTAGGTAGACCAGCCATGAGTGGATCCTAGGGTCTTTGTTGGTCTGAAACATTATAACATAAAACAGCATGATCGCGCTGCCTCATGGATGGAAAGGTTAGGGACTTTATGTACATGGCACGTGGGGCTTTCCACAATATATACACTGCAAACCCACAAGAAAAAAAACGATTCCGAGGCCTTTCATGTATTCAGAGCTACACCTTGTCATTCCCTGACGAGGTGTAGCTCTGAATACAGGAAAGGCCTTGGAATCGTTTTTCTTCCTTGTAGGTTTGCAGCATTCATTCATTTCACGTTTAATTGTGAAATTCATCCCATTTATATATACAGGGCGTCCCAAAAAAATGTGTATACACACTTTAACAGCTGATAGCTCAATTGATGTTTCTTTCTTTCCAAGTTAAACCCATTAGAATTAATAATGGCAGTCAGACTAAGCTTTGAACAAAGGAAATTCATTCTAAAATGCTACTGGAAGTGTGAAAACGCAGTTGAAGTGCAAAGACAGTTTAGGAGGGAGTTTCAAACAGATCCACCAACGCGACTTACCATCACTCGAATTAGAGATAAGTTTGAAGCCGATGGAACTGTTCAGAATGTCCACAAGAAGCGTTCCGGAAGACCACGGACATCGACAAGCCCCACAAAGCAAGAAAGAGTACTGGAAACGTATCACCAAAGTCCAAGAAAATCTGTGCGGCAAGCGAGTCGTGAGGTAGGAATTTCAGAATCGTCTGTCCAACGCATTTTGAAGAGCTGTCAATGGAAAAGTTACATTCCAAGATTAGTCTATGCTATTAATGAAGATGATCCGGACCGAAGAGTGGAGTATTGCGAGTGGTACTTGGCACGATGTGGATGTGGATTGGACGAAGGGATTTCGTAGAATACCCTCCGCGTTCACCAGACCTCACACCACTAGACTTTTTTATGGGGATACTTAAAAGACAAAGTCTACGCTATAAAACCTGCAACAGTAATGTTTCGTGATGTTTGCGATTCCATTGCTTCGCGTTATCAGCAGTGCCTGGACCAGAACGGACGTCAGTTTGAAAACAGGCGTTGACAAAACAATTAAATAATGTCTGTAGATTCTATTACATTTTGAAAATGAAATGTATTTTAATAAACACTGCCTTTATAAGTATTTAAAGTGTGTATACATTTTTTGGGACGCCCTGTATATAAGGAAGACGTTTTGATACATATCTGGCAAATGATCAGCCAATGGGGTTGGGCCCCCCCCAAAAAAAAAATCTTGACTAGGGCCCCCGAAAATGCTAGAATCGGCCCTGCCTCACCCTTACTCGTCTCAGCCACAGATGAGATTTATCCAACAGGGCATAATGCGAAAGGATCGAGACACGTTTGGTGTTTTCATTAATTAATATCCAATTAATGAACAGACCAAACGTTCCTTTGGAGACGCATAGCAGGATGGTCACGTATACGATAGATGACCATCCTGATTTGCATTGAGATGATATACTGACCCATAGATGATTCGGATTTCGCGTAAAATCTCATTATCCCACCTTATTCATCGTAGTTGTCTCCATTTAAAAAATTTATGGAGTATATTTATAAGACTTAATTTAATGTGGACAGTAGCTCAGTGGTAATGCGTTGGGTTTCGGATAACGGGTCCCACGGTCCCCTCTCTGATTGCTTCCCGTTCTTTGTGGCCAAAAGGTGAAAACCAAAGGCCCTCCAGTAACTGATCACTGCAACTGATCATCGCACCAAAATAGCTGTTCTGCATCAGAGGTTATTTTATCTTTTTTTAATGTCACATTTTTATTAAAGTTAAAAAAGGTTAAGAATTTATTAAAACAATGTCAATGTATGGAATGTAACTTTTGTATAAATTCAAATATAATATCGCAATTACACTTTATTCACATTTCAATAAATACCAACTATACATTTTTCACAAATGTTGCAAAATTTTACAATTATAAGTAATTTGTGTGTGTGTGTGTGTGTGTGTGTGTGTGAGTGTGTGTGTGTACATAAATCTTTGTATTTGTAAAATAAAAAATTTGCAACGATGATGCAATTGAATAAACTATGTAATGAATTAAATTCAAAGTTCCCGCTTAATAGTAACAATGAAAATGAATTATGTGTATATATACAAATCTCGGAACAAGTTGTAAAAGTTAAAAAAAAAATTGTTATCCTTTTTAACAACATAATATAAGTCCGTTCTCTGTGAAATCGTTTTCTTTCAAATAAAAATTAGTCGGAAACTAAATGCTTTTCCTTACCTTCTAATAAAAAGCATATTTTAGATTTAGACATTGATAAATTTATATTTCATGTCGTTCTCTATATTAAGAGTATAGTTTCAGAATTTGTGGATGATGCCAAACTAGGGGCACGAACAAAATCAGCGGCAGAACGTTCGTAGATTGAAGACCATATATGATAAATTACTCTCGTGCATATCGGTAGAAAATGCTAGAGAAAACTATTTTTGTGTGATAACTTGATAAGACACTAACGAGTTTTACGGCAGAGTTTTTGGTATTATTGTTGCCGACACTCATTAAGCAATGTATCGAAGCGGTCTAAAAAGCAAATAGAACCTTAGCATTTATTTTTTATTGGTAGATCATTTGAATTTCCAATAAGTGAGAAAACAATGCTAACATTATATAATTCCTAAGTACACTCCGACCTGGAATACAGAATTCATTTCTGGTCCCCATATTTACGACAGAACATACTGCAAACAAAATGGAGTGTGTGCAGCGATGGGGAAACACACTTCTCACTCTATTATTATTCATTTTACACACTACACAATCTTCCAAAATTAAAACAAGTCAGTCTTCAAAATCTTGATTTCGGCTTTCTTTCGTATATAGGAAGCATTTTGGGGGTCGGTCGGTTATGGTTCTGCAGAAGTAAATCTACATTTACAATAAATTTTGTTTCGTTAACTTACGAAATAGTCTATATTCAAATGTTTTCCTGTAGCGACCCTGCAGTGTTATTTTATATAATGTAAGTAGGGTAGTGATCACCGATAACTCCTAAAATTAGGATTCTATAATTAACAAGGGACATATTACCAGTTTTAGACTGCTGTTCGATTACCAGAGTTACGCGAATAGTATAACTAATATAGAATGAATTCATTAAGTTTAAAGTTCTCCAAAAGGCTAACAGTAGAGGATCTCACTCACTTTTCATAGTCACAAGTATAAGGTATTTGGTTTATTAAAGCTACACATTAAAAAGCTATTTAGATTAGAATTTGGTGGTCGAGCACACTTCATGAATGGAATATTGTTTTATGTTAATAATTTAGGGTTTCCACTATCGGTATTAAAACAAAAAAAAAAACCATGCAACATCCGGAACTCATTTTACTATAGTGTCGGAGTGTGCCCAGGGGCAGTGTGACCATGTAATCCTGAACTCTGTGTGAAGTTGAGGTAAATTTAAAAAGTATTAAAATTACTGTGCGTACAAAACATCTCTGATGCAGCATACAGCGAAATCTCGCTTGAAATGAACGTGAACGGCGTATGTTCCATCACCGATTAATCGACTCGTAAACACACGCCATCAATATAGCTTCTAGTTTTCACCCTTCAGCCAAAGAACGGGAAGCAACCAGAGAGATTCGACCGCAGGACCCGTTATCCGAAACCCAGTGTTTTACCACTGAGCTACGATCCACGTTAAAACTATTTCTCTGTTTCTAAACTTTTTAAACTGGACGTACGATGAGACGGAAGAAGAAAATGCAACTTAAAAATGGTTATTATAAGCTCACATTGTTAAATACTTTTATTTATTTATTTCTTCTACAACCCATATTCCACTCAAATAAAATTTACCCGATTTCAGTAACGAACACGCAAAAAAAATAAACAAAGACCGTGACCACTTCTCCATTCTTTATATCGACAATAACAAACATGAAAATGTCTGAATCAAGCTTACGACCTATTTAGAAAAAAAATCTAATATTAACGTACAATTAAGTGAATTTACAGGAAACGCAAACATCTTTCAAATTGTTTAAGTAAAGTATATTTTAACTCGATTAATGTATGCTGTTTTGGTAGCTTTGGAAATAATTTAATGATATATCTAATCTGAAAATGATGTTTTGCAAATTTCAATTTTACAATGTATCTTTAGATCATTTTAGACTAAGATGACCTTAATAGGCCAGAGTAGCTTTACGTTTTTCATATATGTAATGTGATCCTTCCTTTGGCCTAAATCTTAACCGAATACATCTACCATAAATCAACCATATTAAATTAATAATGAAGGATAGTTTTATATAAATAAAATAAAAAGTTACTCCATAAATTTATAATAATGTTACTCGTGTCTGAACGCTGCAAATGATTTTTATATCAGAACAAAACAGAATATCATTATCAGCATTATGTAATAAAGCTCTATTGGCAGGATATAAATCCTATATTATAGTATAGTATATTCATTTAAAAAGAAAAACTAAAAATTATCTATTGTGAATTCGAGTCCGTTATACTTTGCCCTCGTAATTCTTCTTTAAAGAACGCATTTCTGTCACATTAGTTTATCAGTTTTAGGGATATTGAAAGCTGATTCATACCGAGCTCTTAGTATTTCAGATACTTCTTTTATATCATCGATTAAAGCATTGTTTTCATTCTTCAAAGGTCTCATTGATAGTCTCGTGATTTTTCTTCTTTCATTTTGCAATAGAGAAATTAAATGTTGTTGATAAAGAAATTACTGATGATACTGCTATTGCAGACTCTTTAAATGCACGTTTTCCTTCAATAGAGGATAAGCTTCGCTCACAATTAATAAATAATGATCACTCACCTCTAGAATATGCGCCACCCAGCCCACTAAATTCATTTTCTTTTGTTCCTGCTTCCTCTACTGAGGTCCAGAATATTATTGGTAAATTAAAAATACAAAAAATAACATTCATAACATTCCTGTACCTATATTGAAACTTGTTAAAGATAAGATATCTGTAACTTTGGCTAAAATTATCAAAGTATTTTCAAAGGAATATTCCCATCAATGCTAAAAACTGGTTGTATAACACCCCTTTTTAAAGGGGTGATCCTACACTAGCAACAAATTACAGGCCGGTGTGTTCATTATCTGTGTTCAGCAAAGTTTTTGAAAAAATTTAAAAAGTAGAATGCAGCGATATTTAGAATCCTACAATTTATTATTTCCAAATCAATATGGCTTCCGTAATAATAAAACAACGGAAATGGCTATTTCAAATCTTACGGAAAATGTAAATATAGCTAAGGAGAACAAAGAAATAATGATATCAATATTTATGGATTTGAGTAAGGCGTTTGATGTAATAGACCATAATATTCTACTTAATAAATTGTATTGTTACGGCTTTAGAGGAGCAGTCAGTGATTGGTTTAAAAGTTATTTGTCCAAGAGATATAATTTTGTATCAGTAAATAAGGTTTGCTCCACTAAAGCGCTTATCAAACATGGTGTGCCACAGGGCTCAGTTCTGGGTCCACTGTTTTTTTATTATATATAAATGACCTTCCACGTTCATCTGATATACTGAACTTCATAATGTTTGCAGATGATACAACTCTCTTTTTCTTGCAAAGATGTTAATACAGCTAAGAATATATTTCATTCAGAATTCATCAGTGTAATGAAATGGTTGACCACCAATAAACTCTTCCTAAATACCAGTAAAACAAATTTCATGATTTTTACTAATAAAGAAACGTATATCTTGATGAACTTAATGTTAATGAAATCGCCATAAAGGAGTGTACTGTAACAAAATTTCATGGTGTAATGATAGATAAGTATTTGCAATGGAGTGATCATGTAAATTATATCGCGAAAAAGATTTCAAGGAGCATTGCTATAATGTTTAAACTTAGAAATGTAGTCCCTAGACAAGTTTTATTGACTATCATATTCTTGTTCTTCCTTATTTAACATACTGCACCCTTGTTTGGGGAAACTCCGCTAACAACGCATTAAATGATATCTTTATCATCCAAAAACGAGCAATAAGGTTATTATCTGATGCTGATTTCCTTGATCACTCTAGTTCATTATTTAAAGAGCTAAACCTACTAAAGCTCAACGATATAACCAAACTGGCACATTTTATTTTTATTTACGAGTGTAAGAACAAAATCATTAATTTGCAATAGGTAGATAGATATTTTGTAACTCATCAAGAAATCCACTCAAATCAGATCAGAAATAGATCAAAGTTTGTTATACCTCAATTTAGATTGTCTTCATCTCAAAAACTATCAATTTTCATTGGATTGAAACTATGGAATGGCTTGCATGCCGATATAAAAAATAGTGTGAATGTAAATTTGTTTAAAACCAAGTTGAAATCCCAATTAATAGTTGGATACTAACAAAAAATCTTGCATTAATGTCCACTAATAACGTTTAATATTGTCCATTAATATTGTTTAATATTGTAATACAAGTTTTAACTATTAATAATTCTTATTTACTTATTTATTATTAATTTATAACTGCCTGCTTATTTTTAATAAGAGCCCAGTTAAAGCCTAAAGCTTAAGGGCCAAATTAAATAAAAATAATAGTCGAGCTTCACAATTATTCATGTCATTGTAAAAAATTGTAAATAGACTACTGTATTTATTTTATTATTAATAAAAGTTATTCAATTAAAAAAAATTGCAAAATTTGAGAAGTAATTTTAATGAACCTTCATCGCTTCTGCACACAGTCTCCTTCCTCTGCATGGTTCTCAGTTAGATCCTGTATGACGCAATCTTTGTTCATCAGTTTGTTTATTTTTCTGACGTCTTTGCACTTTTTATTTTTTAGTCACTCTTTCTCTTGCGTAACATTGACCTCTTTTGTCCCCAAACCTGTTTCTCTTTCCTTGTTGTTTTTGTGGATACTTTCTTCTACAATTTCTAGCGTCTACTCGAGGGTTATTAGCATCTTTTCTTTGTCTTATCTTTAAAGACGGTTTTCTAGTCTACTGGTTCGTTGCTGGATGTAATACCTTCCAATTTATAGCATTGGAGTAAAGATTAAAAATTTCGAATTTGCCTCTTTCTATAGAGTGTTATTTCATCTGTTGTTTTTACATTGATTATTATTTGAATACAGTTGTGATATGATATAATAGCTAGGGATATTTCCGTTATCAATTTGGTTGCTGTCGTTTGAAAAGAGCAAATCTGGGCAATTGTTTTCTCTGGTATTTTGTTATTTCTTGCGTTAACAAATTCATCAGTTAGGACAACAGCATTTTGCCTGCTCCTGGTCTTCCGTGTGCCTCCCCGTCTTGGTTTATACATAAATTTCTTCATATACTTTTGTATTTCATAAATCAAGAATTAAAATCACCGCAATGATTAGCACTGAGGGTCGAGGAGTTTATAACTTTCATCAGGTTTTGTGACCTCTGTAATGGTATCTGAGAATGTTAAGTTGGAGTGTTTGGAAGTCTGTATATTACAATCAGTATATTTTTTTAATTTTTCAACATTTGCCATTTCTATTCTATTCCTCGTAGTACGTTTCACTTACTATAATTTCTGCCATGTGTTTTTCCGTGTGTATGGATAGCACATCTTCCTTTCATTGATCGCCTGGTAATTTCCTTCTGCATTTGTTCTCTTCAATTCTCGATGTTGCACTGGGGTTGCAGTGGACATCTTCAAAAGAATATTAGACACCAAGCTCAGAACAATCCCCGATCAGCCGGGCGTAGCCTGGGCTTACCTGACTATGAGAGGTGGAGAGTACAAGAAACCAACTCACTACTTCACCAGGCCAACTCGAGAGGAGGAGCGACAAGCTTGACCTTCGTCAAATGAGGAGTCATCTCGCGGAACCTTTGAAAGGTTTAAAGGTTTATGCATATATAAGTCTAGGAACAAGTTGTAACAAGTTGTAACAAGTTGTAACAAGTTTTAAAAAAAATAGTTATCCTTTTTATCAATATAATAAGTCCGTCCTCTATGAAATCGTTTTCTTTCAATTAAAAATTAGTCTAACTAAATGCTTTTCCCTACTTTCAAATGAAAAGCATATTTTAGATTTAGGCATTGATAAATTAATATTTCATGTACTTCTAAATAATTGCACTGATTCTACTTTGACTATTTAAGCTTAGTTTCATCTTAATATTACACACTTTCAAGCAATCTCTATTTAGTTCATTTTTTCAAATGGTCAAGGAACCCACTAAAGAACGCAATATTCTTCAAGATTTAGTTTTAAGCACAGACTTAGATTTAATTCATATATTTGTAGGAGAGAACTTCTCCATCAGTGATCAAAGGCAAATAACTTTTGAAATTAAAATTAATGTTCATAATTCAGAGAGCCTGGATATTCGTTTTGGATTTTAAAAACGTAATTTTGTGACAAAACTGCAATTTTCAACCGATAATTGGGATGAAGATGTATCGCGCGATGATGATAATGGCGCATGGATTTCTTCTTATAATTATTTTAAAAGTTTAGAATCAAGTAATATCCCATTACGTAAAAAGAAAAGACAAAAACTTATAAAAGCTAAGCAGAACTATATATATATGTATATATATATATTATATATATATATATATATATATATATATATATATATATATATATACAGGGTGTCCCATAAGTCCGGCATCATAGGAAAAATAATAAAAAAAGGCAAAACAAAAGCTTTTATTTACAGAACGTGTTTAATATGTCCACCATTGTTTTCAATACACAAATTCAGACGTGATACCCAGTGAGCAAGCACACGGTGAATGATGTCAGGAGTAATGGTGTTACATGCCCCAATAATGCGCTGCCGCAAATGTTTAACACACCTAATTTTCTCTGCGTATACCAGCGCTTTCAAGTGGCCCCAGAGATAAAAATCTATGAGTAGAATTATCTGGATTCGTTCTTCCTTGCTCACAGACATTATGGCCTGTAGAAAGAGAAAAATATGAATTATGGTTTGTAGAAATAGGAAAATATGAATTTCTCCTATGATGCCGAACTTGTGGGACACCCTGTATATATATATATATATAGTGAACCAAATTAAATTGAATTTGAAGGAATTCTATAATTATGTTAGGAATATAAACGTAACTTCGCAGACTATTGGTTCATTCATAGTCGAAAACAACGAACAAATTTATGATGACTTACAAATGACGAAAGTTTTAAATAAATTCTTCTCTGACGTCTTCACTAACGAAATTCTGGACAACATTCTTTTCTCGTGATCATGATCAGTAATGATCATTTAAAGCTTTACGATTTTACCATTAGTGAAACTGAGCTACTCTCGGCCAGAGGTAAAATTAATCCTAATAAAACTTCCGGTGCAGATATGCTCTACCCACCCAGGGTAATTAAAGAAATGAACTGCGCACTCGTCTCTCTCTTTCATATATGTTTAATAATGATGATAATAATAATGATAATAATAATTAATAAATTGTTACACTTTGGAGAAGTTCCGTTCGACTGGAAACTTGCAAACATTTCGCCAATATTTAAAAAAAAAAGGGGACAAATCGCTTCCGAGAAATTATCGTCCCATTAGTGCGACTTTAGTAGTTGGTTAATGATATTGTAAACATATATTGCGAGAGTTACACGGTAGATATTATATACATTTCGATTTTCAAAAAGCGTCTGATAAAGTTCCACACAGAAGATTATAGCTAAACTTCATTCTCACGGAATGATGGTAATGTTCTCAAATTAATCGAAAATGGCTAAGTGGACGTAAACAAAGAGTGGTCATTGATGGCAAAGCGTCTAACTGGAACAATGTAACAGCTACGTGCCTCAGGGATCAGTTCTGGGACCAGCTCTGTTTATTATTTATATCAATGACATCCATCGACTTGGGAATCAACAACATAGTTTCATAATTGGCGGATGATGCCGAAACTAGTGGGACGAACAAAATCAGCGGCAGAAAGTTTGTAGATTCAAGAAGATATATGATAAATTACTCGAGTGCATATCGGTAGAAACAATGTTAAAGAAAAGTATTTTGTGCACGATAAGACACTAACAAGTATTACGGAAGAGAGATTTTGCTATTATTGTTGCCGACATTCTTAAACAGAGTAAGCAATGTATCGAAGCGGTCAGGAAAGCGAATAGAACCTTAACCTATATTTTTATTGTAGATCACTTGAATTTACAGCAAGTCAGAAAACAATGCTAACATTATATAATTCCTAAGTACACCCCGATCTGGAATACTGCTTTCATTTCTGGTCCCATATTTACGACAGGACATACTGCAAAAGAATGGAGAGAGTGCAGCGACGGGCACACACACTTCTCCCTCTATTATTCTTCATTTTACACACTACACATTCTTTCAAAATTAAAAACAAAAATAACGTCGTCGGTCTCCGAAACCTTGATTTCGGCTCTCTCGTATATATGAGGCATTTTTAGGGCCGGTCAGCCATGGTTCCGCTTTCATTTATATATATATATATATATATATAATATCGAGAGTGCCTAACAAAGACGCCAAGATCCACTCCAGGTTAGCCCAAGAAAAAAGTAGTAGGGAAAATATAAAAAAAAAAAAAAATGGCGTCATATACTTTATTATTAAGACTATACACGAAATCATTATATCCAAAACATTTGATATTTAAATGAAGTGATGTTGGTTTTGTTTTCCTCAAAGGAAAAACAAATGCTGTATTAAAAATATGAAATAAGGAGCCCGAAAAAATGAAACGTACGATGTGTTCGTTCAAAGGCAGCAGTTAAATCTATATTTACAATAAATTTTGTTTGTTAACTTATGAAAATAGTCTATATTCAAATGTTTTACTGTGTGACCGTGCGGTGTTATTTTATATAATGTAAGTAGGGTAGTAATCACCGATACTCCTAAAATTATGATTCTATAATTCACAAGGGGCATATTACCAGTTTTAGACTGCTGTTCGATTACCATTGTTGAAGATGCGAAGCGAAGTATAACTAAGATAGAATGAATTCATCAAGTTTAAAGTTCTCCAAAAGGATAATAGTAAGGATTTAACTCATTTTTCAAATCACTTACAAGTATATGGTATTCGGTTTATTAAAGCTACACATTAGTTACTAAATAAATAAAAAGCTATTTAGATTAGAATTTGGTGGTCAAGCACTTCATGAATGGAATATTTTTTATGTTAATAATTTAGGGTTTCCACTATCGGTATTAAAAAAAAAAACTTTAACATCCGGAACTCATTTTCCCCACATTGTCGGAGTGTTCCCACGGGTTACTCGAGTCCGAGTATTAACAAACCTAACTTAACCTAACTTCACTGTCCTAACGTAACTTCTTAACCCTCAATATACTTGTCGATAGAATGTCAATTCGATCAGATGTCGTAATCCTGAACTCGGTGCGAATCTACATCCGCACCGCTGCAGATATCAATCAGTATTATAAAAAATAACTTATAAACAAAACTGCTTGATGGCAGTGTAGTGTTATTTTATGAACAGTTCTTTTATCAAAGGATACATGTGTAATTGTTGAATGTCTGAAGAATTATTCGCTAAATAATTAGATAATTCTTGATGAGGTTTGTTCTCAGTCCCACAAATTCATCACTGACTGAGTCTATGATAAAATTGATAAAGTATCGCGTTACTGACACTTATCTATATCGTATCTTTCGATAGAATACAAGTTATAAAAAAAGATCACGATACGATACAAGATACAGAAAATGTATCGCGATACTACGCCACCCTCGTAGTATGTTGTATATTGTGATTTTCATATTACATACAGTATACAGATTTTTAATATCACTTTTTAACTAGTTTCAGTGAAACTAAAACACTAAACCTTTTTAGGGTTTTGTAAAAAGGATAGTAATTAATTAAGGGTCTTGGAACAACAATTACCCATAGTCGGTAGTCGTAGTCGTGGTCGTGGATTCGACTCCTGATGATGCTAGTAATAAATAGAGGAGTTAGAGCAATGAGGTCGCGTTAGTTAGCCCGAGCCAACAGAGTTGAGGTAAATTTAAAAAGTATTAAAATTACTCAGCGTACAAAGGTAAAAACATCTCTGATGCAGAAGACAGCGAAATTTCGCTTCTTCACTCGCTATATGGCTTCATTTGCCAATTATTAGCTCGTGCTTATTTCATGAACGACGGGAGGCCTATACTTGAAACTGTAGTTGGGCAATACAGAAATTCTAGGAAACCCCTCCATCTTTATGGCTTCTAGTTTTCACCCTTCAGCCAAAGAACGAGAAGCAATCAGAGAGATTCAACCGCAGGACCCGTATCCGAAACACAGTGTCTTACCACTGAGCTACGATCCACGTTAAAACTCATCTATTTCTACACTTTTTAAACTGGGCGTACGATGAGATGGAAGGAGAAAATGCAACTTAAAAATGGTTATTATAATCTCACGTTGTTAAATAATATTTATTTTTTACAACCCACATTCGACTCAAATAAAATTTACCCGATTTCAGTAACGAACACGTGGAAAAAAGACTCAAAGTGACCACTTCTCCATTCTTTATATCGACAATAACAAACATGAAAATGCCTGAATCTAGCCTACGGCCTACTTAGAATCAAAAAATCTAATATTAACGTACAGTTTAATGAATTTACAGGAAACACAAGCATCTCGTAAATTGTTGAAGTAAAGTATATTTGGATCTTCTCCGTTTGGGGACTAGCAGCGAATTTTAATGAAAATCGGTATACTAATACAGTTTTGGTCACTGATTTCAAAAATAACTTTTTTGGGGAGAAATGAAAAACAAACATGTTAGAGCACTTTAAATAATTAATGTGTTTTTAACTAACTAATCGTCAAGGGCCTACAGTTGACCTAACCGGGCATTCAGTTAACCTAACCGAGCATTAATTCTTGATTTTTTTTTTTTTCTGCTACTTTTACAGATCTGCCGGGATCCTTCAAAAAACGTATTCTTCGTAAAGTTGACCTATTTACCGTTTGACAGACGCTTTTGGCAACGAAAGAACTGGGTACTTTTATTAAAGGAACACACTTTCCCACACTTAGAGCACTTTTCAATAACAGTAGCAGTTTGTGACTGGCTAAATTTAACACAATGCTCTGTAACTAGTTTAAGCTAGTTAAAACGCATTAATTATTTAAAGTGCTCTAACATGTTTGTTTTTCATTTCTCCAAAAAAAGAAGTTATTTTTTAAATCAGTGACCAAAAGTACATTAGTATACCGATTTTCATTAAAATTCGCTGCTACCCCCAAAAGGAAAAGATCCGTATATTTTAACTCAAGTAATGTAGGCTATTTTGGTAGCTTTGGAAATAATTTAATGATATATCTAATCTCAAAATGATATTTTGGAAAGTTCATTTTTCCAATGTATCTTTAGATCATTTTAAACTTTGATAACTTTAATAGGCCACAGTAGCTTTATGTTTTTCATATATGTAATGTAATGCGATTCTTCCTTTGGCCTAAATCTTAATGATTGGTTTATATCATTAAATTATTGATGAAGTTGAGTTCTATATAAATAAACTAAAAAGTTACTCCATAAATATATAATAATGTGTACTCGTCTCTGAACGCTGCAAATTATTTTTTTATAAAAAAATTGATCATCATTATTATTATTATACAGGGTGTCCCATAAGTCCGGCATCATAGGAGAAATTCATATTTTTCTATTTCTACAAACCATAATTCATATTTTTTTTATGCTCGGGATGCCAATTTCCCATCCACCATTCTGTTCAGTGACGAGGCTGTTTTTATGGAAATGGTGAGGTAAATCGACAGAACACCCGCTACTGGTCTCAAAACAACCCTCACTGGTATACCTCTTCAAAGGAACACGGTGCATCTCGGATGATGGTATGGTGTGGCATTTGGAAGGATCGCATCATAGGCCCCCTCTTTTTCGATGAACATGTCACTGGAGGCACCTACCTACGTATGCTCAAGGAAGAAGCATTTCCAAGTGTCTTGAACGAAGAAGGAAATTTCCCAACATGGTTCCAGCAAGACGGCGCTCCTGCACATTACAGCACCCAAGTAAGGAATACCTGTAACAATTCCCTGGTCATTGGATAGGACGTCGAGGGCCTGTGGAATGGCCAGCTAGAACCCGGACCTCACCCACTAGATTTTTATCTCTGGGGCCACTTGAAAGCGCTGGTATACGCAGAGAAAATTAGGTGTGTTGAACATTTGCGGCAGCGCATTATTGGGGCATGTAACACCATTACTCCTGACATCATTCACCGTGTGCTTGCTGACTGGGTATCACGTCTGAATTTGAGTATGAAAACAATGGGGACATATTGAGCACGTTCTGTAAATAAAAACTTTTGTTTTGCCTTTTTTTATTATTTTTCCTATGATGCCGGACTTATGGGACACCCTGTATAATGATAAGCTCTATTGGCAGGATATAAATCCCATTTTACAGTACAATATTCTTGAAGTAATAAGCGATAGGGTAAATCAAACAATAATACATTTAAAAAGAAAAACTAAAAATCATCTATTGTGAATTCGGAGTCCGTTATACTTTCCCCTCCTATTTCTTCTTTAAAGAACGTATTTCTGTCACATTAGTTTATCAGTTTTAGGGATATTGAAAGCCGATTCATACTGACCTCTTAGTATTTCAGATACTTCTTTTATCTCATCGAGTAATGCATTGTTTTCATTCTTCAAAGGTCTCACTGATAGTCACGTGATTTGTCGTTTTTCATTTTGCAAAATTTGACAAGTAATTATAATGAACTTTTATCGCTTCTATACACAGTCTCCTTCCTCTGTATGGTTCTCAGTTAGACCCTGTATGACAATCTTTGCTCTCCAGTTTGTTATTTATTTTTTTCTGACGTCTTTGCATTTTTTATTTTTCAGTCACTCTTTCTCTTGCGAAACATTGACCTCTTTTGTCTCTGAAACCTACTTCTCTTTCCATGTTTTTTTTTGTGGATATTTTCTTCTACAATTTCTAGCGTCTACTCGAGGGTTATTAGCATCTTTTTCGTTGTCTTACCTTTAAAGATGGTTTTCTAGTCTATTGGTTCCATGCTGGATGTAATACCTTCCCAATTTATAGCCTTTGAGTGAAGATTAAAAATTTCGAATTTGCCTCTTTCTCGCGTGTTGTTTTTACATTGGTTGTCATTTCAATACATTTGTGATCTGGTATAATAGTCAGTGGTGGGCACCGTTAACCAAAAAGTTAACTTCGATAACGATAATCCGTTAACCCCAATTTTTAACTCCGATAACGATAATCCGATAATTTTACTACAAAGTTAACGGAAGTTAACGATAATCCGTTAACGATAACTATTTCTTTACTAACATTTAAAAAAAATCAAGGAAAAAAGCTTTAAAACCCATAGAAAATGTTTATTTATGCAAAATCCAACAATAAATAGGTATTTAACTATTTTTATCAAGTTTTGCAACTTTTTTGCTTAACTTTTTTTTTATTTTTAATAAAAAATGTACTGATTACATGTTTTGAAACCCTTGTAACCACTAACCATTAACTAAATTTTAATTTACCAGAGAATTATTATGGCGGGAACTGAAGTTATGGCGGTTTGAATTCATTCGCGGAGCGGTGATCTTCCGTGAATGATTCCTCGCAGTTAACGTGTTAACGGACTTTAACAGACTAAATATCGAGTTATCGGAAGTTAACTGGTCCGATAACGATAAATGGAAATTAACTTCCGTTAATAGTCCGTTAAAAAAAGTTAACTTCGTTAATTAACTGTTATCGGATTAACGCTTTAGTGCCCAACACTGATAACACTGGTCAACACTCATTTTATTGCCAATCATATTAGAGTGATTTTGGGGTAACTTTGTGGTGCTGATTCCGAATATGACATCGGTTTTGCTAGATTGGCTCTAATTTATGAGATAATTGGTACCCCATTGAAACACGTAAAAATGCAAAAAATTTAATGTTCAGGCGGAGCCTACTTACAAATCGCATTGAAATTGTCTCAAATCATACAAAAGTAAACACATGAAATACATAATGGCATTTTATTCGGTATAATAACAAATAAACACAGTAAGCTGATTCGCATAATTACAATTAATGTATAGTAAATCTCTGTCTGTACGATTCTCTTTTATGTGGGTTATCAGGACAATCACGTTGGAGGTTCCAGCAATAGTCTGCCATCATGTGTCTGTCCCATCTGCCTTGATACCTTTCCTCCATCACCTTGATATCTTGATGAAACCTCTCCTTGTTCCTCGCTAAAATCACCAAGATTATCCGGAAATCTGTGTAAGTAGCTATGGAGAAAGTGTACCTTTATGCTCATATTAGTACCCAACTTTTCAAAGTTTGTGAGCATGTTTTGCACCAGTTCTTCATAATTGTCTGCTTTGTGGTTACCCAAGAAGTTCTTGACAACTGAGACATAACTGCACCAGACAGAAGCTTCAACACCATTCATAAATTTTGTGAAATTAGAATCCTTGATAAGTGTACGGATTTGAGGGCCATCAAAGATTCCAGCTTTTTGTTTTTCCATACTTAGTCCAGGGAACGATCTACAAATGTATTTGAAGCAATCGCCATCTTTGTCCAAGGCCTTAACAAATTGTTTCATTAGTCCCAGCTTGATATGAAGTGGTGGGAGGATGATTTTTTCCCTGTCAACCAAAGGCTCGTTAATGATGTTCGCTGCACCTACAGTCATGTTTTCTCTTGAAGGCCATGTCACTTTTTTCCAATGATCTTGCCTTGCCCTACTATCCCATAAACAGATGAAACAAGGGTACTTCGTATATCCACTTTGCTGCCCAAGCAAGAAGTTTACCATCTTTACACGTACCGCTCCACTGCCAACTGTCAACTGACTACTGGTTGGGTGGCCGATGACTTATATACGGAGGGGGAATATTCTAAATGATCGCGGAGTAAACACTAAGAATATTCGCGTGTCTCACCATCTAGAATGTTCCGGTAGTTTCCCATATGCACGCGTTATGGTTACGTTTCCTATTAATTGAGGGTATTCATTATCTCAAGAACTAGAGCCAAATCGGAAAAACTACTTTCATTTTGGAATTCAGCAACCCCAAAATACCCTAAATTCGTACGAATTTCCTTGGCAACGAAACAAAAAAAATTTTTTGTTGAGCTGTGTAATAGTTAGGGATATTTCTGTTAGCAGTTAGGTGCTGTTGTTTGTAAATACCAAATATGGGCAGTTGTTTTCTCCGATATATTGTTATTTCTTGTGTTAACATAAATTCATCAGTTAGAGATAGCAGCATTTTGGCCTGCTCCTGGTCTTCCCGTGTGCCTCCCTCGTCTTCGTTTATACATACATTTCTTCCAATACTTTTGTATTTCATAAATGGGGAATTAAAGTCACTGCAAAGATTAGCACTGAGGGTCGAGGAGTTTATAACTTTCATCAGGTTTGTGACCTCTGTAATGGTATCTGAGAATGTTGTAGTTGGAGTGCTCGGAGGTCTGTACATTACAATAAGTATGTTTAATTTTTCAACATTTGCCATTCCTATTCCTCGTAGTACTTTTACTTACTATAATTTCTGCCATATGTTTTTCCGTGTGTATAGATAGCACATCCTCCGTCTATAGATCGCCTGGTAATTTCCTTCTGCATTTGTTCTCTTCAGTTCTCGGACTCTCCTATTTGTCGACTGTCTTTTTATTTGTTAAATATTTAGTAACAGAATCGTACTTACTACTTTTACAAAAGTTGGGTACCCTGTTTGCTGATGATTTTGGTTGCTCAACTGTCGTCTTCCTTCGAGGGTAGTGGTAACCACATTTTTAACCGTACTTGTATCTTCCGTATCGTGCATAAATTTGGCAGATACTAAAATGTTGCAACATGCAATAATTGTTTGCAGATTTACAATTCCCATTTTTGTAGTGGAAGTTTCTTAAAGTGGGATATGCATAAATGCAGGTACAGATCCAGGATTTATACCAGGGGGCGGCCAAGCAAATCTATTTCAAAGATTAATAAGCCAACGACAAAAAAAAATCTTGCATACTGAAGTGAACACATGCACAGTTGACAAACTTATGAAATATCGCACATTGTTACATATACCTAGAGGTTAAAACTAAATCACACCAAACAACTGCAAGGTACATTCACATATAGATACATCTCTAAGAATGTCGCGTTAAATAAAGCGTGAATGCTTGCACACAACTAGGAATTAGAAAATCCACCATATTTATCAAGTCTATTACAAACGGCAAAATATGTGCGAATTTAATACACAAGTATCCGAGCAAATAATATCCACAGCTGTCTATGCGTCACAATTACAGCTTTAAGAATATATAAATAAATAAAATAAAACAAATTTACAGCAAAAATTAATTATTTACACAGAAATTCAATTTTGTGCCGTCGCTACCTACATACAACCAACATCAGACGACGTAACGACCAGACATCCTTACTCACTGCTGGTGAAATACTGGGTCGGTGGCGGAGCCCCGTGAGCCAGCGCATTTTAAGCTTATTTTGTGTAAAAACTATCTGAAAATGTCAGTGCAACTGCCATTTTTGAACAGCCACTATACAGCCATCCACATGAAATATGTACCCTTTCCATACGTGGTATGGATGGAATAGTAGAACCGGAAATTATTAGTAGTAGTCTCAGATACTTTGTGGTGGATAAAAAGTAATTGGTGAAAGATGTAAGAGTAGTACCAGCTGTCTTTTGACTCGGATGATAGACTTGTTAAAGCCAAAATTTTGCTTCCAGTACCACAAAATATAAAAAAGCCTAGAAGGAGAAGTGTGTGCACGGAGAATATACCAGAAAAACTGGGAGAGATTAGAACTAGACCTGAGGAGGCTTTCGGGACAAAGGGTAGCTACGGAAATAGTGGAGGTGGTTTGGGTTGAGTTTAGGAGAACAATGGAAGGAATACAGCGAGAGGTGATTAGAGAAAGGGTAGTTGGAGGGTAAAAAAAAAATAAAATAAGATACGTGCTTTTAGGAGATGGCTTAACGATAGAAATGAGCAAACAAGGCAAGAATATGTCCAAATGAGAAACCACACCAACGAGGTTAAAAGAAGAACGAAACGCTGTGTGTGGGAGAAAATAGGTAGAGACTTAGGAGAGAATTTTCAAGCCTCGAAGAAGTTACTGTACAGCATGGGTAAGAAGTATAAAAATGGAGAAAGCAAGAAAACAACAGTGGCGATTAAAAACGCACATGGTGAAGTCCTCACCGATAAAAGCGAGGTGGACGCACGCTGGAAGGAATACTTCAGACAGCTTTTGAATAACGAGAACAAATATGATGAGGTCAGACGGGAGGAGCGGGTAAATCATGAGAAACATGAGGGGAGAGAGATCACTAGAGAGGAGGTTATTCAAGCACTAAAGAGGATGAAGAATAAAAAAGCTCCCGGGCCACATGCAATTGTCGCAGAAACACTAAAAGCAGCTGGTGATCCTGCTGTGGACTGGCTGCTAAGCATTTTCCGAGTGGTGTGGTCGCAGGGAATTGTACCGGCAGAATGGGGCAGAACAATTATGTCCTATATACAGGGTGTCCCAGAATTAACTATTTCAATGAAATCGGACAAATTTTTTAAAAACACACTTTTATTTATGTTTATCATGTTTAATATGTGTTAAAAATGTATAAATTTCTAAAAAATTTCATAATTTTATTTTCATAATTTTTTCATTATCTGGTCCAATGAAAGACGGTCTGAAGTCATAGAATGGCAGAGACACTCTCCAAAAGTTAACGTGTGGCTTGGAATTACCAAATCCAAAATTTATGGTGCTCCATCTTGTTGAAACACAACATTATCAAGAATGCCATCATCAAGAAGCTGTGGTTCGAGAAACTGCTGAAGCATATCAAGGTAGACGGTATCTGTTACAGTTGCTTCTGCAAAGAAGAATGGGCCATAAATTTTGGATTTGGTCATTCCAAGCCACACGTTAACTTTTGGAGAGTCTCTTTGCCATTCTATGACTTCAGACGGTCTTTCATTGGACCAGATAATGAAAAAATTATGAAAATAAAATTATGAAAAAAATTTAGAAATTTATACATTTTTAACACATATTAAACATGATAAACATAAATAAAAGTGTGTTTTTAAAAAATTTGTCCGATTTCATTGAAATAGATAGTTAATTCTGGGACACCCTGTATAAAAAGAAGGGAAGTGAGCAGGAATGTCAAAACTACCGTGGCATATCTTTGATGTGTCATGTGGAGAAAATATATGAAAGGATTTTGGAACATAGAATACGAAACATACTGGAACCTGGGTTACTGGAGTATCAATGTGGTTTTCGTGCAGGCCGGAGTACTATAGATCAAATTTCAGCCATAAGACAATATACTGAGAAGAGCCGAGAATTCAATTTGGACCAATTCATATGTTTTTTGGATCTGGAGAAGGCATTTGATAGTGTACCCAGGGAGAAGCTGTGGGTGGTTTTGAATGAGTGTGTGCCATCCAAGCTTCTGAGAGCAGTAATGAGCACCTAGAGGGTCTCCCAGAGCACGGTGGTGGGATCGGAGGAGTGGTTTGATGTAAGTACAGGAGTTAAACAAGGGAGTGTTCTGTCACCCATTTTATTTATTGCCTACATCAACAGGGTTATGGAACACGTAACTGAGGAAATTGAAGAGGAAATAGAAATTTTTGGATATGCTGATGATGTAGCTGTTGGGACTAACACAGCACAATCCCTGGAGAGAATTATGCAGAGGTGGGATGAGAGATTGAGGGAGTATGGACTGAAACTGAATTATGATAAAGCTGTATATATGGTGGTAACGAGGGGAGCGAATGAGGATGGAATCTTTGTTAGGGGAAGAGAAATGAAAAAGACGGACACATTTAAATACCTTGGTAGTGTGATAGCAAATGATGCGGGTATGGATGCAGAGGTGAATGAAAGAATTGCTAAATATAGCAGAAATGTTTCCTTCCTGTGCCCCCTATTGAAAGATCAAAACATCCATAAAAAGGTAAAGACGCATATATACACAACAATATTGAAACCAATCTTACTACACGGCAGCGAGACTTGGGCCCTAACCACAAGGACGAGGGGAAAACTGCAAGCAGCTGAAATGAGGGCCCTGAGATTGATAGGAGTAAGTAGATTGGATAAAATAAGGAACACTGAAATAAGAAGACGATTGGGTGTAACTTCGGTTAATGAGAATATTGAGAGGAACCAACTGAGACGGTACGGGCATATCCAACGAATGATGGAAAGGAGAGCAAGAAGAATGCTGGAATGGGCCCCTCAAAACAAAAGACTAGTTGGAAGACCCAAGATCCGATGGATGGATAACATCAAGTGTGCTGTCGAGAAGTGTGGAATCAGTCTCCAACGGGCGAACTTGATGTGTGGAGATCGTGAGGCATGGAGGAGTCTCGTCCGATGGCTCCCAACTGACAGACCGCTTTAGGTCTACCAGGCGCCTGGTAAGAAAGGAAAGTCACATTGGCGCATTCTAAGCTATATGATGATGTAATTACTCGTATTTTCTGAAATTTCAAATCAGGTATTGATCCTATAGTTTTCATATTTAACAAAGTAACTATTTTATTCACACATTTATTGATTTCACGCATACAATTATTTAGTGTATCCACGTTTAACATATCCGTGAATAACGAAATCATTAGGAGAGATCCAAATGAAACTCTCACGTATAAGGCAAGTTAAACGGATGCAGAAAGAGCTAGATCAGTTGAGACAGAAGAAACGCACATCTGAGGTGTAGCTCTGAATACACGAAAGGCCTTGGAATCGTTTTTCTTTTTCATTGTGGGTTTGCAGCATATATATATATATATATATATATATATATATATATATATATATTTGGCGGTGAACTTTGGTTATAATTACCGCAGATTTTTTCCTGGACTTTCCAAAGGGGCTGCCCACCGCCTCCGTCGCCACCCTCCCTTGGCTACGTCCCTGACCAATTGCCAAGGACGTACAGGTGACCTAACCGGCCATTCAATTAATCCCAAAAGTATCCGGCTCTACAACTTTAGAATGAGACGAACAAAAATTAACCATTTGAATGCCCGATTAGGTTAATTGAATGCTCTTGACGATTGGTTAGGTTAAGTAGTGATATTTTCGTTAGTTTTAACGAAAATATCACGACTTAACCCGTGTCAAAGTTGTTACTAATTGAAAAGAAGAAATTGGTGGTATAAAGGAAAAGATCCGCTAAAACTATATCTTGCGTTACCATTGAAGTACAGATTACAACTTTATTAAATTATTCAATTTTGGTTAAAGTTAAATTTAACATTCTCAAAATGAAGTCCCTTTTTTCAGCAAAAGGCATTTATTTAATTTATGAAAAAACAAACACTATTATTAATATTGTATATTATTATAAGAAGAGTATTCCATTTTCTGTTTATCGTACCGACTATATCGTGGCCATGTAGCAACACCGCTTCCCCTAAGATGAACGAGGTTAACCCTTTCGCTGGCCAATGAGCGCAGGTTACCTCGCTCAGAGTCTGACATTTCGCAGACGCCTGACCCGAGGGCCGTTTCTTCCAATAGGCGAAATAGGCGACTGCCTAGAGCCCCGCGACGGTTAGGGTTCCCCATCAGCCTTCGTATTTTATGTTTACAGTTATTTATAATTTAATAATTTATTTATTTATATTAATTTATAATTTATTTATATTTTTTATATTTAATGTTAGTAGTTAGGGGGCAAAGGAATGATACAACAGGGATTGAATTCGAAACAATCTTTGTATTTATTGAGTGAAATGTTTTTAAAAATGTTTTGGTTCAAAGTGTGCGCAGTGTTAATTACTGTATGTTTAAAAATTACAACAAAAGAAACACTAACTTTCAATGAAAATTTTCATTTTGGCAATACAAATTTGGCTTATTGTGTGAAATGCTAGTTATAGGCATATTCTTTAAAATAAATGAAAAAATTTAGTAACCATTTCGCTTTGTCCTATTTATGGCGCTCTCTCCCTCACAATTATATATATATATATATATATATATATATAAGGCAGACATTTTGATACATATCTGGCAAATGATCAGCTAATGGGGTTATCCTTTTTTAACAACATAATCTAAGTCCATTCTCTGTGAAATCGTTTTCTTTAAAATAAAAATTTGTCCGAAACTAAATTCTTTTTGTATCGAAGCGGTCTAAAAAGCAAATAGAACCTTAGCATTTTTTTTTATTGATAGATCATTTGAATTTACAATAAGTGAGAAAACAATGCTAACATTATATAATTCCTAAGTACACCCTGACCTGGAATACGGAACTCATTTCAGGTCCCCATATTTACGACAGAACATACTGCAAACAAAATGGAGAGTGTGCAGCGATGGGCACAATTCTCACTCTATTATTATTCATTTTACACACTACACAATCTTCCAAAATTAAAACAAGTCAGTCAGTCTTCAAAACCTTGATTTCATCTTTCTTTCGTATATAGGAGGCACTTTTGGGGTCGGTCGGTTATGGTTCTGCTTTCATATATATATATATATATATATATATATCAAAGACCCTAAGATCCACTCCAGGTTAGCTCCAGAAAATAGTGAGAAAAATTATAAATGGAGTCATTTTATTAGTAAAACTACACGAAATCATTATATCCAAAACATTTTATATTTTAATAAATTGATGTTGGTTTTCTGTTTTCTTCGTAAAGATAAAACAAATATTAAAAATATGAAATAAGGAATTGTAGAGAAAATGAAACGTACGATGTGGTTCGTTCAAAGGCAGAAGTTAAATCTACATTAATAATAAATTTTGTTTCGTTAACTTATGAAAATAGTCTATATTCAAATGTTTTCCTGTAGCGACCCCTGCAGTGTTATTTTATATAATGTAAGTAGGGTAGTGATCACCGATAACTCCTAAAATTAGGATTCTATAATTCACAAGGGGCATATTACCAGTTTTAGACTGCTATTCGATTATCATAGTTAAAGACGCGAATAGTATAACTAATATAGAATTAATTCATTAAGTTTAAAGTTCTCCGAAAGGATCATAGTAGAGGATCTGACTCACTTTTCAAAGTCACAAGTATAAGGTATTTGGTTTATTAAAGCTACATACGAATTAAAAAGCTATTTAGATTAGAATTTGGTGGTCAAGCACTTCATGAATGGAATATTGTTTTAGGTTAATAATTTAGGGTTTTCACTATCGGTATTAAAACAAAAAAAAAAACCATGCAACATCCGGAACTCATTTTACCACAGTGTCGGAGTGTGCCCACGGGCAGTGTGACCATGTATGTTGACCATTCCAAGTATAAGTAGTAGTATGTTGTACATTGTGATTTTCATATTACATACAATATGCAGATTTTTAATCTCACTTTTTTACTAGTTTCAGTGAAATGAACACAACCTTGTTCGGATTTTGTAAAAAGGATAGTAATTAATTAAGGTTCTTGGAACAACAATCGCCCATAGCCGGTTGTCGTGGTCGGGGATTCGACTCCCGATGATGCTAGTAATAAAAATAGAAGTTAGGGCAAAGAGGTCGCGCGTTAGTTGCGTGAGCCAATAGAGTTGAGGTAATTTAAAAAGTATTAAAATTACTGTGCGTACAAAACATCTCTGATGCACAAAGCGAAATTTCGCTTTTTCACTCGCTATATGGCTGCATTTGCCAGAAACTAGCTCATGCTTGAATCAACGACTGAGGACCAAAGTCTGACAAAGGTCATAAACAATTAGGAAACCCCAGCCATATTATGGCTTCTAGTTTTCAACCTTCAGCCAAAGAACGGGAAGCAACCAGAGAGATTCGACCGCAGGACCCGTCATCCGAAACCCAGTGTTTTACCACTGAGCTACGATCCACATTAAAACTACTTCCCTGTTTCTACACTTTTTAAACTGGCCGTACGATGAGACGGAAGAAGAAAATGCAACTTAAAAATGGTTATTATAAGCTCACATTGTTAAATAGTTTTATTTATTTATTTCTTCTACAACCCATATTCCACTCAAATAAAATTTACCCGATTTCAGTAACGAACACGCAAAAAAATAAACAAAGACCGTGACCACTTCTCCATTCTTTATATCGACAATAACAAACATGAAAATGTCTGAATCAAGCTTACGACCTATTTAGAAAAAAAATCTAATATTAACGTACAATTAAGTGAATTTACAGGAAACGCAAACATCTTTCAAATTGTTTAAGTAAAGTATATTTTAACTCGATTAATGTATGCTGTTTTGGTAGCTTTGGAAATAATTTAATGATATATCTAATCTCAAAATGATGTTTTGCAAATTTCAATTTTACAATGTATCTTTAGATCATTTTAGACTTGGATGACCTTAATAGGCCAGAGTAACTTTACGTTTTTCATATATGTAATGTGATCCTTCCTTTGGCCTAAATCTTAACCGAATACATCTACCATAAATCAACCATATTAAATTAATAATGAAGGATAGTTTTATATAAATAAAATAAAAAGTTACTCCATAAATTTATAATAATGTTACTCGTGTCTGAACGCTGCAAATGATTTTTATATCAGAACAAAACAGAAAATCATTATCATCAGCATTATGTAATAAAGCTCTATTGGCAGGATATAAATCCCATATTATAGTATAATATTCATTTAAAAAGAAAAACTAAAAATTATCTATTGTGAATTAGGAGTCCGTTATACTTTGCCGTCGTAATTCTTCTTTAAAGAACGCATTTCTGTCACATTAGTTTATCAGTTTTAGGGATATTGAAAGCTGATTCATACCGAGCTCTTAGTATTTCAGATACTTCTTTTATATCATCGATTAAAGCATTGTTTTCATTCTTCAAAGATCTCATTGATAGTCTCGTGATTTTTCTTCTTTCATTTTGCAATAGAGAAATTAAATGTTGTTGATAAAAAATTACTGATGATACTGCTATTGCAGACTCTTTAAATGCACGTTTTCCTTCAATAGAGCATAAGCTTCGCTCACAATTAATAAATAATGATCACTCACCTCTAGAATATGCGCCACCCAGCCCACTAAATTCATTTTCTTTTGTTCCTGCTTCCTCTACTGAGGTCCAGAATATTATTGGTAAATTAAAAAATACAAAAAATAACATTCATAACATTCCTGTACCTATATTGAAACTTGTTAAAGATAAGATATCTGTAACTTTGGCTAAAATTACCAATCAAAGTATTTCCAAGGGAATATTCCCATCAATGCTAAAAACTGGTTGTATAACACCCCTTTTTAAAGGGGGTGATCCAACACTAGCAACAAATTACAGGCCGGTGTGTTCATCTGTATTCAGCAAAGTTTTCGAAAAAATTGGAAAAAGTAGAATGCAGCGATATTTAGAATCCTACAATTTATTATTTCCAAATCAATATGGCTTCCGTAATAATAAAACGACGGAAATGGCTTTTTTAAATCTTATGGAAAATGTAAATATAGCTAAGGAGAACAAAGAAATAATGATATCAATATTTATGGATTTGAGTAAGTTCGTTTGACGTAATAGACCATAATATTCTATTTAATAAATTGTATTGTTACGGCTTTAGAGGAGCAATCAGTGATTGGTTTAAAAGTTATTTGTCAAATAGATATAATTTTGTATCAGTAAATAAGGTTTGCTCCACTAAAGCGCTTGTCAAACATGGTGTGCCACATGGATCAGTTCCGGGTCCACTGTTATTTTTATTATATATAAATGACCTTCCACGTTCATCTGATATACTGAACTTCATAATGTTTGCAGATGATACAACTCTCTTTTTCTTGCAAAGATGTTAATACAGCTAAGAATATATTTCATTCAGAATTCATCAGTGTTATGAAATGGTTGACTACCAATACTCTTCCTAAATACCAGTAAAACAAATTTCATGATTTTTACTAATAAAAGAAATGTATATCTTGAGGAACTTAATGTTAATGAAATCGCCATAAAGGAGTGTACTGTTACAAAATTTCATGGTGTAATGCTAGATAAGAATTTGCAATGGAGTGATCATGTAAATTATATCTCGAAAAAGATTTCAAGGAGCGTTGCTATAATGTTTAAACTTAGAAATGTAGTCCCTAAACAAGTTTTATTGACTATCATATTCTTCTTCTTCCTTATATAACATACTGCACCGTTGTTTGGGGAAACTCCGCTAACAACACATTAAATGGTATCTTTGTCATCCAAAAACGAGCAATAAGGTTATTATCTGATGCCGATTTCCTTGATCACTCTAGTGCAGTGGTTCTTAAACTTTTTGACCCGTTACCCCTTTTCCTGATCTCAACTAATCTCATTACCCAACACAAACTTGCAATGCCGAATTTGTAAAGAAAGTGGAAAAATTAATTACTGAAAATAACTGAAATTACCTTTAATGTGATGGTGCAACTGTTTTTTAGCTACAAGTTGTATTTTTACCATATTAAGAATTGCTCCATTACCCCCGGAAATAACCAAATTACCCCCTTGGGGGTAATTACCCCGAGTTTCAGAACCTCTGCTCTATTAAAGAGCTAAACCTACTAAAGCTCAACGATTTAACCAAACTGGCACATTTTATTTTTATTTACGAGTGTAAGAACAAAATCATTAATTTGCAATGAGTCGATAGATATTTTGTAACTCATCAAGAAATCCACTCGTATCAGACCAGAAATAGATCAAAGCTTGTTAAACCTTAATTTAGATTGTCTTCATCTCAAAAACTACCCATTTTCATTGGATTGAAACTATGGAATGGCTTGCATGCCGATATAAAAAATAGTGTGAATGTAAATTTGTTATTAGCATATTTTTCGTTCTCTTATCTTTAAAGACGGTTTTCTAGTCTACTGCTTCCATGCTGGATGTAATACCTCCCCAATTTATAGCATTGGAGTAAAGATCAAAAATTTCGAATTTGCCTCTTTCTATAGCGTGTTTTTCATCTGTTGTTTTTACATTGATTATTATTTGAATACAGTTGTGATATGATATAATAGCTAGGGATATTTCCGTTATCAATTAGGTTGCTGTCGTTTGAAAAACGCAAATCTGGGCAGTTGTTTTCTCTGGTATTTTGTTATTTCTTGCGTTAACAAATTCATCAGTTAGGGATAACAGCACTTTCGCCTGCTCCTGGTCTTCCCGTGTGCCTCCCTCATCTTGGTTTATACATATATTTCTTCCTATACTTCTGTATTTCATAAATGGGGAATTAGAGTCACCACAAAGATTAGCACTGAGGGTCAAGGAGTTTATAACTTTTATCAGGTTTGTGACCTCTGTAATGGTATCTGAGAATGTTGTAGTTGCAGTGTTCGGAAGTCTGTATATTACAATAAGTATATTTTTTTATTTTTCAACATTTGCCATTCCTATTCCTCGTAGTACTTTCACTTACTATAATTTCTGCCATGTGTTTTTCCGTGTGTATGGATAGCACATCTTCCTTTCATAAATTGCCTGGTAATTTCCTTCTGCACTTCTCCTCTTCAGTTCTCGGATGTTGCACTGGTGTTGCAGTGGACATCTTTAAAAGAATATTAGACACCAAGCTCAGAACAATCCCCGATCAGCCGGGCGTACCTGGCTATGAGAGGTGGAGAGTACAAGAAACCAACTCACTACTTCACCAGGCCAACTCGAGAGGAGGAGCGACAAGCTTGACCTTCGTGAAATGAGGAATCATCGCGCGGAACCTTTGAAAGGTTCAAGTATATATAAGTCTAGGAACAAGTTGTAACAAGTTTTAAAAAAATAGTTATCCTTTTTAACAATATAATACAAGTCCGTTCTCTATGAAATCGTTTTCTATCAATTAAAAATTAGTCTAACTAAATGCTTTCCCCTACTTTCAAATGAAAAGCTTATTTTAGATTTAGCTATTGATAAATTAATTTTCATGTACTTCTAAATAATTGCACTGATTCTACTTTGACTATTTAAGCTTAGTTTCATCTTAATATTACACACTTTCAAGCAATCTTTATTTAGTTCATTTTTTCAAATGGTCAAGGAACCCACTAAAGAACGAAATATTCTTCTAGATTTAGTTTTAAGTACAGACTTAGATTTAATTGATATATTTGTAGGAGACAACTTCTCCACCAGTGATCAAAGGCAAATAACTTTTGAAATTAAAATTAATGTTCATAATTCAGAGCGCCTGGATATATGTTTTGGATTTTAAAAATGTAATTTTGTGACAAAACTGCAATTTTCGACCGATAATTGGGATGAAGATGTATCGCGCGATGATATTAATGGCGCATGGACTTCTTCATATAATTATTTTAAACGTTTAGAATCAAGTAGTATCACATTACGTAAAAAGAGAAGAAAAACTTATAAAAATAAGCAGAACTATGATATATATATATATATATATATATTAGTGAACCAAATTAAATTGAATCCGAAGGAATTCTATAATTATGTTATGAATAAAAACGTAACTTCGCAGACTATTGGTTCATTCACAGTCGAAAACAACGAACAAATTTATGATGACTTACAAATGACGAAAGTTTTAAATAAATTATTCTCTGACGTCTTCACTAACGAAATTCTGGACAACATTCTTGTTCTCGTGATCATGATCAGTAATGATCATTTAAAGCTTTACGATTTTACCATTAGTGAAACTGAGCTACTCTCGGCCAGAGGTAAAATTAATCCTAATAAAACTTCCGGTGCAGATATGCTCTACCCAGGGTAATTAAAGAAATGAACTGCGCACTAGTCTCTCCTCTTTCATATATGTTTAATAATAATGATATATGATGATGATGATGAATGAATAATAATGATGATAATAATAATATAATAATTGTTACACTTTGGAGAAGTTCCGTTCGACTGGAAACTTGCAAACATTTCGCCAATATTTAAAAAAAAAAAGGGGACAAATCGCTTCCGAGAAATTATCGTCCCATTAGTGCGACTTTAGTAGTTGGTTAATGATATTGTAAATATATATTGCGAGAGTTACACGGTAGATATTATATACATTTCGATTTTCAAAAGCGTCTGATAAAGTTCCACACAGAAGATTATAGCTAAACTTCATTCTCACGGAATGATGGTAATGTTCTCAAATTAATCGAAAACTGGCTAAGTGGACGTAAACAAAGAGTGGTCATTGATGGCAAAGCGTCTAACTGGAACAATGTAACTAGCTACGTGCCTCAGGGATCAGTTCTGGGACCAGCTCTGTTTATTATTTATATCAATGACATCCATCGACTTGGGAATCAACAATAGTTTCATAATTGGCGGATGATGCCAACTAGTGGGACGAACAAAATCAGCGGCAGAAAGTTTGTAGATTCAAGAAGATATATGATAAATTACTCGAGTGCATATCGGTAGAAACAATGTTAAAGAAAAGTATTTTGTGCGCGATAAGACACTAACAAGTATTACGGAAGAGAGATTTTGCTATTATTGTTGCCGACATTCTTAAACAGAGTAAGCAATGTATCGAAGCGGTCAGAAAGCGAATAGAACCTTAACCTATATTTTTTTGGTAGATCACTTGAATTTACAGCAAGTCAGAAAACAATGCTAACATTATATAATTCCTAAGTACACCCCGATCTGGAATACTGCTTTCATTTCTGGTTCCCATATTTACGACAGGACATACTGCAAACAGAATGGAGAGAGTGCAGCGACGGGCACACACACTTCTCCCTCTATTATTCTTCATTTTACACACTACACACATTCTTTCAAAATTAAAAACAAAAATAGCGTCGTCGGCTCCGAAACCTTGATTTTGGCTCTCTCGTATATAGAGGCATTTTTAGGGCCGGTCAGCCATGGTTCCGCTTTCATTATATATATAATATATATATATAATATCGAGAGTGCCTAACAAAGACGCCAAGATCCACTCCAGGTTAGCCCAAGAAAAAAGTAGTAGGGAAAATATAAAAAAAAAAAAAAATGGCGTCATATACTTTATTATTAAGACTATACACGAAATCATTATATCCAAAACATTTGATATTTAAATGAAGTGATGTTGGTTTTCTGTTTTCCTCAAAGGAAAAACAAATGCTGTATTAAAAATATGAAATAAGCCCGAAAAAAAAACGTACGATGTGGTTCGTTCAAAGGCAGCAGTTAAATCTATATTTACAATAAATTTTGTTTGTTAACTTACGAAAATAGTCTATATTCAAATGTTTTACTGTAGTGACCGTGCGTGTTATTTTATATAATGTAAGTAGGGTAGTAATCACCGATACTCCTAAAATTATGATTCTATAATTCACAAGGGGCATATTACCAGTTTTAGACTGCTGTTCGATTACCATTGTCGAAGATGCGAAGCGAATATAACTAAGATAGAATGAATTCATCAAGTTTAAAGTTCTCCAAAAGGATAATAGTAGGATTTAACTCATTTTAAAGTCACTTACAAGTATATGGTATTCGGTTTATTAAAGCTACACATTAACTTACTAAATAAATAAAAAGCTATTTAGATTAGAATTTGGTGGTCAAGCACTTCATGAATGGAATATTTTTTATGTTAATAATTTAGGGTTTCCACTATCGGTATTAAAACAAAAAAAACTTTAACATCCGGAACTCATTTTCCCCACATTGTCGGAGTGTTCCCACGGGTTACTCGAGTCCGAGTATTAACAAACCTAACTTAACCTAACTTCACTGTCCTAACGTAACTTCTTAACCCTCAATATACTTGTCGATAGAATGTCAATTCGATCAGATGTCGTAATCCTGAACTCGGTGCGAATCTACAGCCGCACCGCTGCAGATATCAATCAGTATTATAAAAAGATAACTTATAAACAAAACTGCTTGATGGCAGTGTAGTGTTGTATTTTATGAACAGTTCTTTTATCAAAGGATACATGTGTAATTGTGAATGTCTGATTAATTATTCGCTAAATAATTAATTAGATAATTCTTGATGAGGTTTGTTCTCAGTCCCACAAATTCATCACTGACTGAGTCTATGATAAAATTGATAAAGTATCGCGTTACTGACACTTATCTATATCGTATCTTTCGATAGAATACAAGTTATAAAAAAAGATCACGATACGATACAAGATACAGAAAATGTATCGCGATACTACGCCACCCTCGTAGTATGTTGTATATTGTGATTTTCATATTACATACAGTATACAGATTTTTAATATCACTTTTTAACTAGTTTCAGTGAAACTAAAACACTAAACCTTTTTAGGGTTTTGTAAAAAGATAGTAATTAATTAAGGGTCTTGGAACAACAATTACCCATAGTCGGTAGTCGTAGTCGTGGATTCGACTCCTGATGATGCTAGTAATAAATAGAGGAGTTAGAGCAATGAGGTCGCGTTAGTTAGCCCGAGCCAACAGAGTTGAGGTAAATTTAAAAAGTATTAAAATTACTCAGCGTACAAAGGTAAAAACATCTCTGATGCAGAAGACAGCGAAATTTCGCTTCTTCACTCGCTATATGGCTTCATTTGCCAATTATTAGCTCGTGCTTATTTCATGAACGACGGGAGGCCTATACTTGAACCTGTAGTTGGGCAATACAGGAATTCTAGGAAACCCCCGCCATCTTTATGGCTTCTAGTTTTCACCCTTCAGCCAAAGAACGGGAAGCAATCAGAGAGATTCGACCGCAGGACCCGTTATCCGAAACACAGTGTCTTACCACTGAGCTACGATCCACGTTAAAACTCAATTTCTATTTCTACACTTTTTAAACTGGGCCTACGATGAGACGGAAGGAGAAAATGCAACTTAAAAATGGTTATTATAAGCTCACGTTGTTAAATAATAATATTTATTTTTTACAACCCACATTCGACTCAAATAAAATTTACCCGATTTCAGTAACGAACACGTGGAAAAAGAGACTCAAAGTGACCACTTCTCCATTCTTTATATCGACAATAACAAACATGAAAATGCCTGAATCTAGCCTACGGCCTACTTAGAATCAAAAAATCTAATATTAACGTACAGTTTAATGAATTTACAGGAAACACAAGCATCTCGTAAATTGTTGAAGTAAAGTATATTTGGATCTTCTCCGTTTGGGGACTAGCAGCGAATTTTAATGAAAATCGGTATACTAATACAGTTTTGGTACTGATTTCAAAAATAACTTTTTTGGGGAGAAATGAAAAACAAACATGTTAGAGCACTTTAAATAATTAATGTGTTTTTAACTAACTAATCGTCAAGGGCCTACAGTTGACCTAACCGGGCATTCAGTTAACCTAACCGAGCATTAATTCTTGATTTTTTTTTTTTTCTGCTACTTTTACAGATCTGCCGGGATCCTTCAAAAAACGTATTCTTCGTAAAGTTGACCTATTTACCGTTTGACAGACGCTTTTGGCAACGAAAGAACTGGGTACTTTTATTAAAGGAACACACTTTCCCACACTTAGAGCACTTTTCAATAACAGTAGCAGTTTGTGACTGGCTAAATTTAACACAATGCTCTGTAACTAGTTTAAGCTAGTTAAAACGCATTAATTATTTAAAGTGCTCTAACATGTTTGTTTTTCATTTCTCCAAAAAAAGAAGTTATTTTTAAATCAGTGACCAAAAGTACATTAGTATACCGATTTTCATTAAAATTCGCTGCTACCCCCAAAAGGAAAAGATCCGTATATTTTAACTCAAGTAATGTAGGCTATTTTGGTAGCTTTGGAAATAATTTAATGATATATCTAATCTCAAAATGATATTTTGGAAAGTTCATTTTTCCAATGTATCTTTAGATCATTTTAAACTTTGATAACTTTAATAGGCCACAGTAGCTTTATGTTTTTCATATATGTAATGTAATGCGATGCGATTCTTCCTTTGGCCTAAATCTTAACCGAATACATCAACCATAAACAAATCATTAAATTATTGATGAAGTTTAGTTCTATATAAATAAACTAAAAAGTTACTCCATAAATATATAATAATGTGTACTCGTCTCTGAACGCTGCAAATTATTTTTTTTATAAAAAAATTGATCATCATTATTATTATTATTATACAGGGTGTCCCATAAGTCCGGCATCATAGGAGAAATTCATATTTTTCTATTTCTACAAACCATAATTCATATTTTTTTTATGCTCGGGATGCCAATTTCCCATCCACCATTCTGTTCAGTGACGAGGCTGTTTTTATGGAAATGGTGAGGTAAATCGACAGAACACCCGCTACTGGTCTCAAAACAACCCTCACTGGTATACCTCTTCAAAGGAACAAGGTGCATCTCGGGTGATGGTATGGTGTGCCATTTGGAAGGATCGCATCATAGGCCCCCTCTTTTTCGATGAACATGTCACTGGAGGCACCTACCTACGTATGCTCAAGGAAGAAGCATTTCCCAGTGTCTTGAACGAATAAGGAAATTTCCCAACATGGTTCCGGCAAGACGGCGCTCCTGCACATTACAGCACCCAAGTAAGGGAATACCTGTACCAACAATTCCCTGGTCATTGAATAGAACGTCGAGGGCATGTGGAATGGCCAGCTAGAAGCCCGGATCTCACGCCACTAGATTTTTATTTCTGGGGCCACTTGAAAGCGCTGGTATACGCAGAGAAAATTAGGTGTGTTGAACATTTGCGGCAGCGCATTATTGAGGCATGTAACACCATTACTCCTGACATCATTCACCGTGTGCTTGCTGACTGGGTATCACGTCTGAATTTGAGTAGTGAAAACAATGGGGGACATATTGAGCACGTTCTGTAAATAAAAACTTTTGTTTTGCCTTTTTTTATTATTTTTCCTATGATGCCGGACTTATGGGACACCCTGTATAATGATAAGCTCTATTGGCAGGATATAAATCCCATTTTACAGTACAATATTCTTGAAGTAATAAGCGATAGGGTAAATCAAACAATAATACATTTAAAAAGAAAAACTAAAAATCATCTATTGTGAATTCGGAGTCCGTTATACTTTCCCCTCCTATTTCTTCTTTAAAGAACGTATTTCTGTCACATTAGTTTATCAGTTTTAGGGATATTGAAAGCCGATTCATACTGACCTCTTAGTATTTCAGATACTTCTTTTATCTCATCGAGTAATGCATTGTTTTCATTCTTCAAAGGTCTCACTGATAGTCACGTGATTTGTCGTTTTTCATTTTGCAAAATTTGACAAGTAATTATAATGAACTTTTATAGCTTCTATACACAGTCTCCTTCCTCTGTATGGTTCTCAGTTAGACCCTGTATGACAATCTTTGCTCTCCAGTTTGTTATTTATTTTTTTCTGACGTCTTTGCATTTTTTATTTTTCAGTCACTCTTTCTCTTGCGAAACATTGACCTCTTTTGTCTCTGAAACCTACTTCTCTTTCCATGTTTTTTTTTTTTGTGGATATTTTCTTCTACAATTTCTAGCGTCTACTCGAGGGTTATTAGCATCTTTTTCGTTGTCTTACCTTTAAAGATGGTTTTCTAGTCTACTGGTTCCATGCTGGATGTAATACCTTCCCAATTTATAGCCTTTGAGTGAAGATTAAAAATTTCGAATTTGCCTCTTTCTCTCGCGTGTTGTTTTTACATTGGTTGTCATTTCAATACATTTGTGATCTGGTATAATAGTCAGTGGTGGGCACCGTTAACCAAAAAGTTAACTTCGATAACGATAATCCGTTAACCCCAATTTTTAACTCCGATAACGATAATCCGATAATTTTACTACAAAGTTAACGGAAGTTAACGATAATCCGTTAACGATAACTATTTCTTTACTAACATTTAAAAAAAATCAAGGAAAAAAGCTTTAAAACCCATAGAAAATGTTTATTTATGCAAAATCCAACAATAAATAGGTATTTAACTATTTTTATCAAGTTTTGCAACTTTTTTGCTTAACTTTTTTTTTATTTTTAATAAAAAATGTACTGATTACATGTTTTGAAACCCTTGTAACCACTAACCATTAACTAAATTTTAATTTACCAGAGAATTATTATGGCGGGAACTGAAGTTATGGCGGTTTGAATTCATTCGCGGAGCGGTGATCTTCCGTGAATGATTCCTCGCAGTTAACGTGTTAACGGACTTTAACAGACTAAATATCGAGTTATCGGAAGTTAACTGGTCCGATAACGATAAATGGAAATTAACTTCCGTTAATAGTCCGTTAAAAAAAGTTAACTTCGTTAATTAACTGTTATCGGATTAACGCTTTAGTGCCCAACACTGATAATAGTTAGGGATATTTCTGTTAGCAGTTAGGTTGCTGTTTGTAAATAACAAATATGGGCAGTTGTTTTCTCCGATATATTGTTATTTCTTGTGTTAACATAAATTCATCAGTTAGAGATAGCAGCATTTTGGCCTGCTCCTGGTCTTCCCGTGTGCCTCCCTCGTCTTCGTTTATACATACATTTCTTCCAATACTTTTGTATTTCATAAATGGGGAATTAAAGTCACTGCAAAGATTAGCACTGAGGGTCGAGGAGTTTATAACTTTCATCAGGTTTGTGACCTCTGTAATGGTATCTGAGAATGTTGTAGTTGGAGTGCTCGGAGGTCTGTACATTACAATAAGTATGTTTAATTTTTCAACATTTGCCATTCCTATTCCTCGTAGTACTTTTACTTACTATAATTTCTGCCATATGTTTTTCCGTGTGTATAGATAGCACATCCTCCGTCTATAGATCGCCTGGTAATTTCCTTCTGCATTTGTTCTCTTCAGTTCTCGGACTCTCCTATTTGTCGACTGTCTTTTTATTTGTTAAATATTTAGTAACAGAATCGTACTTACTACTTTTACAAAAGTTGGGTACCCTGTTTGCTGATGATTTTGGTTGCTCAACTGTCGTCTTCCTTCGAGGGTAGTGGTAACCACATTTTTAACCGTACTTGTATCTTCCGTATCGTGCATAAATTTGGCAGATACTAAAATGTTGGAACATGCAATAATTGTTTGCAGATTTACAATTCCCATTTTTGTAGTGGAAGTTTCTTAAAGTGGGATATGCATAAATGCAGGTACAGATCCAGGATTTATACCAGGGGGCGGACAAGCAAATCTATTTCAAAGATTAATAAGCCAACGACAAAAAACAATCTTGCATACTGAAGTGAACACATGCACAGTTGACAAACTTATGAAATATCGCACATTGTTACATATACCTAGAGGTTAAAACTAAATCACACCAAACAACTGCAAGGTACATTCACATATAGATACATCTCTAAGAATGTCGCGTTAAATAAAGCGTGAATGCTTGCACACAACTAGGAATTAGAAAATCCACCATATTTATCAATCTACTACAAACGGCAAAATATGTGCGAATTTAATACACAAGTATCCGAGCAAATAATATCCACAGCTGTCTATGCGTCACAATTACAGCTTTAAGAATATATAAATAAATAAAACAAATTACAGCAAAAATAATTATTTACACAGAAATTCAATTTTGTGCCGTCGCTACTACATACAACCAACGACCAATATTAGACGACGTAACGACCAGACATCCTTACTCACTGCTGGTGGAATACTGGGTCGGTGGCGGAGCCCCGTAAGCCAGCGCATTTTAAGCTTATTTTGTGTAAAAACTATCTGAAAATGTCAGTGCAACTGCCATTTTTGAACAGCCACTATACAGCCATCCACATGAAATATGTACCCTTTCCATACGTGGTATGGATGGAATAGTAGAACCGGAAATTATTAGTAGTAGTCTCAGAGAGACTTTATTGTGGGATAAAAAGTAATTGGTGAAAGATGTAATAGTAGTACCAGCTGTCTTTTGACTCGGATCATAGACTTGTTAAAGCCAAAATTTTGCTTCCAGTACCACAAAATATAAAAAAGCCTAGAAGGAGAAGTGTGTGCACGGAGAATATACCAGAAAAACTGGGAGAGATTAGAACTAGACCTGAGGAGGCTTTCGGGACAAAGGGTAGCTACGGAAATAGTGGAGGTGGTTTGGGTTGAGTTTAGGGGGAACGATGGAAGGAATACAGCGAGAGGTGATTGGAGAAAGGGTAGTTGGAGGGTCAAAAAAGAAAAAGACGGCATGGTAGACCCAGGAGGTAAAAGAAGCAGTGACAAATAAGATGCGTGCTTTTAGGAGATGGCTTAAGGATAGAAATGAGCAAACAAGGCAAGAATATGTCCAAATGAGAAACCACACCAACGAGGTTAAAAGAAGAACGAAACGCTGTGTGGGAGAAAATAGGTAGAGACTTAGGAGAGGATTTTCAAGGCTCGAAGAAATTACTGTATAGCATGCTAAGAAGTATAAAAATGGAGAAGCAAGAAAACAACAGTGGCGATTAAAAATGCACATGAAGTCCTCACTGATAAAAGCGAGGTGGCCGCATGCTGGAACGAATACTTTAGACAGCTTTTGAATAACGAGAACAATATGATGAGGTGAGACGGGAGGAGCGACTAAATCATGAGGAGCATGAGGGGGACAGAGATCACTAGAGAGAGGTTATTCAAGCACTAGAGAGGATGAAGAATAAAAAAGCTCCCGGGCCAGATGCAATTGTCACAGAAACACTGAAGCAGCTGGTGATCCTGCTGTGGACTGGCTGCTAAGCATTTTCCGAGTGGTGTGGTCGCAGGGAATTGTACCGGCAGAATGGATCAGAAAAATTATATGTCCTATATATAAAAAGAAGGGAAGTGAGCAGGAATGTCAAAACTACCGTGGCATATCTTTGATGTGTCATGTGGAGAAAATATATAAAAGGATTTTGGAACATAGAATACGAAACATACTGGAACCTGGGTTATTGGAGTATCAATGTGGCTTTCGTGCAGGCCGGAGTACTATAGATCAAATTTCAGCCATAAGACAATATATTGAGAAGAGCCGAGAATTCAATTTGGACCGCTTCATATGTTTTTTGGATCTGGAGAAGGCATTTGATAGTGTGCCCAGGGAGAAGCTGTGGGTGGTTTTGACTGAGTGCCACCCAAGCTTCTGAGAACAGTAATGAGCACCTATAGGGTCTCCCAGAGCACGGTGGTGGGATCGGAGGAGTGGTTTGATGTAAGTACAGGAGTTAAACAAGGGAGTGTTCTGTCACCCATTTTATTTATTGCCTACATCAACAGGGTTATGGAACACGTAACTGAGGAAATTGAAGAGGAAATAGAAATTTTTGGATATGCTGATGATGTAGCTGTTGGACTAACACAGCACAATCCCTGGAGAGAATTATGCAGAGGTGGGATGAGAGATTGAGGGAGTATGGACTGAAACTGAATTATGATAAAACTGAATATATGGTGGTAACGAGGGGAGCGAACGAGGATGGAATCTTTGTTAGGGGAAGAGAAATGAAAAAGATGGACACATTTAAATACCTTGGTAGTGTGATAGCAAATGATGCGGGTATGGATGCAGAGGTGAATGAAAGAATTGCTAAATATAGCAGAAATGTTTCCTTCCTGTACCCCCTATTGAAAGGTCAAAACATCCCTAAAAAAATAAAGACGCATATATACTCAACAATATTGAAACCAATCTTACTACACGGCAGCGAGACTTGGGCCCTAACCACAAGGACGAGGGGAAAACTGCAAGCAGCTGAAATGAGGGCCCTGAGATTGATAGGAGTAAGTAGATTGGATAAAATAAGGAATACTGAAATAAGACGACGATTGGGTGTAACTTCGGTTAATGAGAATATTGAGAGGAACCAACTGAGACGGTACGGGCATGTCCAACGAATGCCGATGGAAAGGACACCAAGAAGAATGCTGGAATGGGCCCCTCAAAACAGAAGACTAGTTGGAAGACCCAAGATCCGATGGATGGATGGATTACATCAAGTGTGCTGTCGAGAAGTGTGGAATCAGTCTCCAACGGGCGAACTTGTGTGGAGATCGTGAGGCATGGAGGAGTCTTGTCGGAGGGCTCCCAACTGACAGACCGCTTCAGGTCTACCAGGCGCCTGGTAAGAAAGGAAAGTCACATTGGCGCATTCTAAGCTATATGATGATGTAATTACTCGTATTTTCTGAAATTTCAAATCAGGTATTGATCCTATAGTTTTCATATTTAACAAAGAAATTAACTATTTTATTCACACATTTATTGATTTCACCCATACAATTATTTAGTGTATCCACGTTTAACATATCCGTGAATAACGAAATCATTAGGAGAGATCCAAATGAAACTCTCACGTATAAGGCAAGTTAAACGGATGCAGAAAGAGCTAGATCAGTTGAGACAGAAGAAACGCACATCTGTTTAACATGTATAAAATTTTAAACAGGATAACCGCATAGAAAAATAAATTAGGGCTACTTCAAAAAAATATGTACTTTATCAAATACACAACATATATATAGTGGACCTAGTTTTAGCCGTTTAAGGTGATAATGATTTAATTGTATGCTAATGATTAATTGATGCAATGACTAATTGCTTATTAATGAAAGGCTGGGTTAATAATTATGATGTCATACAGTATCACCGATTGGAATAATTGGTTATTTGATTAGGTCCACCATACTATTGGAAGTGACAGTTATGGCAGCGAGGGTCACCAGCTTGGATTACACCCAAGCAAATTAATATTAAGGTTATAAAAGACACCTTATAGTTTGTATTTTATTATGAAATAAAGCCGTTATTTATTCACTGTGATATAACAAAGAATTGACAGTAATTAATTGATAGTTTTACGTTATGCTTATGACATAGACTTAGCTAATAAGATGAAATGTTAATAGCTTAATTGACACGTAATAAGTAATGTACTCATTGATGGTATGTAAATGGCATGCAACATGGAACATTGAATGGGCCTAGTAAATGATATAAAGAATGCACGTGCGTTTGGTACATTGAATAGAATACGTGACACTGATTAAGTAGGTTAAATGATTGCATGGATGCACATAGAATAACTGATGCGGCCAAATAATAATGGATTGAAATGCTTGACAATGATTACACAAATATCATTTATATATAAGACCATTGTGTAATGTTAAGTGATTACGCCAAGAGAATATTTAGTTATCACAAATATGAAGTGAACATCATAACGGATGATACGCGGAATTACGGTATTGAAATGACACTTGAATTGGAGAACAGGCCTACTGCGTTCTTTCACGAGAGTCAGTTGGAACGCTTAATTACACTTTGGGAGTGTAGCCTACCGTTCGGCGGTAGGTTGATGTAGGCTTCACAAGAGTACTTAGAATAGGAGGTACTTATCTTAGGACGATGTAACCTCTGTTGAAGGCGGATTGAAGAAGAACCTATTACCGTAGACTCGAATTGTCGTTGTCCGTTAAGCCTCTCGAGATGATGGCCTATAAATGATCTTGCAGGCGTAGGCCTGAGGTGCTGAATATATCTCGAGGAATGTAGAGAAACTTGAAGGCTGACCTTGTAAACCGTAGGCCCGAAGTGATTCTGGTTGGGCTTCGAAGGATTGCTTCTGCAGGCGGTCAGTAGAAGGTCTTACTTGATGATAAATCTTCGGCCTTGAAGGAAGTACCAGGCCGCGCCTCCGGCGGGAAAACCGGAGGGCGGTTGACGTGATGAGATCTGCTCGACGAAGTAGAAAGGGAGTGTCTGTGTGAGAAAGTGAGTGAGAATGAATGCGAGTGGAAGCTCGCTTTTATATGTAGTTCCTGTGACGTAGGACTTCGCGCCAAATCTAAAGACGCCTTGTGAGCGCGTCCTTTCGTTGATAAGGGCTTGCGTTCGCGCCTTTTGGGAAGAAACAGACTCTTTCATTGTTCTGAATCCGTGTCCACGTGTCTCTTCCAAGACTCTTTGATGATAGCGTGGAAGGAAAGGATTTGTCTATTTCTTGTCGACTATCTATCTATCTATCTATATCTATATATTTGGCGGTGAACCTTGGTTATAATTACCGCAGATTTTTTCCTGGACTTTCCAAAGGGGCTGCCCACCGCCTCCGTCGCCCCCACCTAGGCTACGTCCCTGACCAATTGTCAAGGGCGTACAGGTGACCTAACCGGCCATTCAATTATTCCCAAAAGTATCCCGCTCTACAACTTTAGAATGAGACGAACAAAAATTAACCATTTGAATGCCCGATTAGGTTAATTGAATGCTCTTGACGAGTGGTTAGGTTAAGTAGAGATATTTTCGTTAGTTTTAACGAAAATATCTCGACTTAACCCGTGTCAAAGTTGTTACTAACTGAAAAGAAGAAAACTTGGTGGTATAAAGGAAAAGATCCGCTAAAACTATATCTTGCGGTACCATTGAAGTACAGATTACAACTTTATTAAATTATTCAATTTTGGTTAAAGTTAAATTTAACATTCTCAAAATGAAGTCCTTTTTTTCAACAAAAGGCATTTATTTAATTTATGAAAAAACAAACACTATTATTAATATTGTATATTATTATAAGAAGAGTATTCCATTTTCTGTTTATCGTACCGACTATATCGTGGCCATGTAGCAACACCGCTTCCCCTAAGATGAACGAGGTTAACCCTTTCGCTGGCCAATGAGCGCAGGTTACCTCGCTCAGAGTCTGACATTTCGCAGACCCCTCACACGAGGGCCGTTTCTTCCAATAGGCGACTGCCTAGAGCCCCGCGACGGTTAGGGTTCCCCATCAGCCTTCATATTTTATGTTTACAGTTATTTATAATTTAATAATTTATTTATTTATATTAATTTATAATTTATTTATATTTTTATATTTAATGTTAGTAGTTTAGGAGGGAAAGGAATGATACAATAGGGATTGAATTCGAAACAATCTTTGTATTTATTGAGTGAAATGTTTTTAAAAATGGAAAAATGTTTTTGTTCAAAGTGTGCGCAGTGTTAATTACTGTATGTTTAAAAATTACAACAAAAGAAACACTAACTTTCAATGAAAATTTTAATTTTGGCAATACAAATTTGGCTTATTGTGTGAAATGCTAGTTATAGGCATATTCTTTAAAATAAATGAAAAAATTTAGTAACCATTTCGCTTTCTGTCCTATTTATGGCGCTCTCTCCCTCACAATTATATATAATATATATATATATATATGCAAATAACTGCAATGACCGCGCAGTATATAAATGAATACTTAATACTTAATACTTATGTCGTTTCTATTCATATATATATATATATAAGGCAGACGTTTTGATACATATCTGGCAAATGATCAGCTAATGGGGTTATCCTTTTTTAACAACATAATCTAAGTCCGTCCTCTGTGAAATCGTTTTCTTTCAAATAAAAATTTGTCGGAAACTAAATGCTTTTCTTTACCTTCAAATAAAAAGCATATTTTAGATTTAGGCATTGATAAATTTATATTTCATGTCGTTCTCTATATTAAGAGTATAGTTTCATAATTTGTGGATGATGCCAAACTAGGGGGGGGGACGAACAAAATCAGCGGCAGAACATTCGTAGATTCAAGACCATATATGATAAATTACTCTCGTGAATATCGGTAGAAAATGCTAAAGAAAACTATTTTGTGTGTGATAAGACACTTAACGAGGTTTACGGGAGACTTTTTGGTATTATTGTTGCCGACACTCAGTAAGCAATGTATCGAAGCGGTCTAAAAAGCAAATAGAACCTCAGCACTTTTTTTTTTATTGGTAGATCATTTGAATTTCCAATAAGTGAGAAAACAATGCTAACATTATATAATTCCTAAGTACACTCCGACCTGGAATACAGAATTCATTTCTGGTCCCCATATTTACGACAGAACATACTGCAAACAAAATGGAGAGTGTGCAGCGATGGGCACACTTCTCACTCTATTATTATTCATTTTACACACTACACAATCTTCCAAAATTAAAACAAGTCAGTCAGTCTTCAAAACTTGATTTCATCTTTCTTTCGTATATAGGAGGCATTTTTGGGGTCGGTCGGTTATGGTTCTGCTTTCATATATATATATATATATCAAAGACCCTAAGATCCACTCCAGGTTAGCTCCAGAAAATAGTGAGAAAAATTATAAATGGAGTCATTTTATTAGTAAAACTACACGAAATCATTATATCCAAAACATTTGATATTTTAATAAACTGATGTTGGTTTTCTGTTTTCTTCCTAAAGATAAAACAAATATTAAAAATATGAAATAAGGAATTGTAGAGAAAATGAAACGTACGATGTCGTTCGTTCAAAGGCAGACGTTAAATCTACATTTACAATAAATTTTGTTTCGTTAACTTATGAAAATAGTCTATATTCAAATGTTTTCCTGTAGCGACCCGGCAAGTGTTATTTTATATAATGTAAGTAAGTGATCACCGATAACTCCTAAAATTAGGATTCTATAATTCACAAGGGGCATATTACCAGTTTTAGACTGCTATTCGATTACCATACTTAAAGACGCGAATAGTATAACTAATATAGAATGAATTCATTAAGTTTAAAGTTCTCCGAAAGGATAATAGTAGAGGATCTGACTCACTTTTCATAGTCACAAGTATAAGGTATTTGGTTTATTAAAGCTCCACATTAAGTTATCTAAATGAATTAAAAAGCTATTTAGATTAGAATTTGGTGGTCAAGCACTTCATGAATGGAATATTGTTTCATGTTAATAATTTAGGGTTTTTACTATCGGTATTAAAACAAAAAAAAAAAACATGCAACATCCGGAACTCATTTTACCACAGTGTCGGTGTGTGCCCACGGGCAGTGTGACCATGTATGTAATCCTGAATTCGGTGTGAATCCACAGCCGCACCGCCGCAGATATCAATCGGTATTATATAAAGAAACACTTCTTATAAACAAAACTCCAAATGTTGACCGGATCATGTCAAGAATAGCGAACCCAAAAATTCCCTTGTCAAGAATAGCGAACCCTGCAGGTGTTGGGTTCGCTATTCTTGACATGATCCATGTTGACCATTCCAAGTACAGTAGTAGCATGTTGTACATTGTGATTTTCATATTACATACAATATGCAGATTTTTAATCTCACTTTTTTACTAGTTTCAGTGAAATGAACACAACCTTGTTCGGATTTTGTAAAAAGGATAGTAATTAATTAAGGTTCTTGGAACAACAATCGCCCATAGCCGGTTGATTCGACTCCCGATGATGCTAGTAATAAAAATAGAAGTTAGGGCAATGAGGTCGCGCGTTAGTTGGCGTCAGAGCTGGGCAATAAATACATTGAATGTATTTAAATACTAAATACTAAATACATGGGAGAAATGTATTTAAATACTAAATACATTTTACGAATGTATTTAGATACTAAATACAAAATACATCAATTGTATTTAAATACATTTGTAAATACATTTTAAATACATACAAATTTTAACATGCATTCACTAATTCATGTTTTGATAAATTTCTACTTTAGGGGACACGGTGAATTTCGAAATAAATACACCACTCGATAGATCAGACGATTTTAAAAGCTTTTTCATCAATGAATTTTCCATCGCAAATTGGATTGATTGCAACGAGTTAGTTACACAGGCCCACTTAAGGCAGAGCCGTTTTGTACGATTATTCGGTCAATTTCAAGATATTTTTTGATGTCTAAAAAAACACTTACCTTCAGATGAGTGTACAGATTCGTTGTAGCATTGCTTGCAGCAGAGACTTCATGTTTACACAGCAAGCAGGTGCACTTTACCTTATTACCGTCTTTAGATTTAATTTTGAAGTATTTTCCACCAAACAGAGGGTGCACTAAATTGTTATCTGCAGATATATCACTGTTTGATTCACCGGATTTGCTTGTTGAAGCCATGACACTCACACGATAAAGAAATCAACCGCTTTCGACGAAGAGTGGCACACAACTGATTGACCTGACACGTTGAAACATGAACCATGCTGTACTACACTGTCGACGCGTCGTACTGTGCTAGTACAGAACGTGTATTAAACCAGTAAAAGTATTTACATTTTTATATTTTGAGTATTTAAATACATTGTATTTAAATACTCATTAAAGTATTTAAATACTATATTTAAATACATGAAAAACAATGTATTTATAAATACAGTTCTAAATACACAAATGTATTTAAATACGTATTTAAATACAAATGTATTTAAATACTGCCCAGCTCTGGTTGGCGTGAGCCAATAGAGTTGAGGTAAATTTAAAAAGTATTAAAATTACTGTGCGTACAAAACATCTCTGATGCACAAAGCGAAATTTCGCTTTAGCACTCGCTATATGGCTGCATTTGCCAGAAACTAGCTCATGCTTGATAGTTGCAACAACTGAGGACCAATGCCAGACATTGTCATGAGCATTTAGAAACGCCAGTCATTACGGCTTCTAGTTTTAACCCTTCAGCCAAAGAACGGGAAGCAACCAGAGAGATTCGACCGCAGGACCCGTCATCCGAAACCCAGTGTCTTACCACTGAGCTACGATCCACGTTAAAGCAATATCTTGTTTCTACACTTTTTAAACAGGACGTACGATGCGACGGAAGAAGAAAATGCAACTTAAAAATGGTTATTATAAGCTCACATTGTTAAATACTTTTATTTATTTATTTCTTCTACAACCCATATTCCACTCAAATAAAATTTACCCGATTTCAGTAACGAACACGCAAAAAAAATAAACAAAGACCGTGACCACTTCTCCATTCTTTATATCGACAATAACAAACATGAAAATGTCCGAATCAAGCTTACGACCTATTTAGAAAAAAAATCTAATATTAACGTACAATTAAGTGAATTTACAGGAAACGCAAACATCTTTCAAATTGTTTAAGTAAAGTATATTTTAACTCGATTAATGTATGCTGTTTTGGTAGCTTTGGAAATAATTTAATGATATATCTAATCTCAAAATGATGTTTTGCAAATTTCAATTTTACAATGTATCTTTAGATCATTTTAGACTTGGATGACCTTAATAGGCCAGAGTAACTTTACGTTTTTCATATATGTAATGTAATGTGATGTGATGTGATCCTTCCTTTGGCCTAAATCTTAACCGAATACATCTACCATAAATCAACCATATTAAATTAATAATGAAGGAGAGTTCTATATAAATAAAATAAAAACTTACTCCATAAATTTATAATAATGTTTACTCGTGTCTGAACGCTGCAAATGATTTTTATATCAGAACAAAACAGATCATCATTATCAGCATTATATAATAAGCTCTATTGGCAGGATATAAATCCCATATTATAGTACAATATTCTTGAAAGTAATAAGCGATAAAATAAATCAAATAAACATTTAAAGAGAAGCAAGGGCGTACAGTTGCCCTAACCGGGAATTCAGTTGACCTAACAGGTTAATATTGGTTATTTCACCTAAATATCTTCTGATCTTTTCGTATTAGGCACTCACTGTCACATTTCGGGCAAGTTAAGGATGAGAGAATAACGCTGTAATTGATAAAAACATCCAATGCTTTGTCTTCATCTAGTATTATCGAGACTATCTCCGAAAAACACATTTTCCGTTTTAAGCGATTTTATTCAGTATGTATATAATATAATATGAAAAACAAAATAAAACGAAAAATGCCCGGTTAGGTCAACTGAATGCCCTTGATGATTGGTTAGGTTAAGTTGTGATATTTTGGTTAGTTTAAATAAAAATGACTAGAGCAAAAATACATAATGAACAGTTTGGTAGTCCCGATAATACGTAAGTACCAAAATTTTAACCAAAAAAAAAAAACTAGAAACAAGTAGTAATAATAATAGAGGACTACAAAAATAATGATTATGATAAGGACTACAAATATGTTAGCAAACCAACTTTTAGAAAGCTCAAAAAAAATTTAAAGCTATATTTATATTACAAACTCTCATACTGTAGGTTTCTTAATAATAATAATAATAATATGGTTACTCATTTTGTTTTCCAAAGAAAACGAGAACATAGAAAACGAAGTTTTATAAATTATATTTTAGGACAACTTAATGTAATTAGTTATCCCTAAATATGTGAACTGTTTCAATTGACTAAAATAAGTAGAATTATAAGCATGCAATTAGTAAGCGAAGATTTTCAACAGCATAAAATACCTGGTATTTCCTTACTATTACACCGGTCTCCGGTAGAAAGTTTTAAAAGCTGGTTTTCAATGTGCTGAATTAAAAAATGCTACTCATTTCCGTCGCAAATGATTTGTTAGAGAGTTATTGAAGCTTAAACTCTCTAACGGGAAAAGGGTAAAAAAATGGCGCTTCCACTGATTTAATTTGAATCAGTTAGTGATAACGTTAGGGGTTAGGTTAGGTTAGGTTAGGTTGTTTTAGGTTTGCTTGTTTTAGGTTCGGCCAATTTTGAAGGTTAAATTTGTTTTTTATGTGGTTTTTGATGTGTTTTGTATTAATCTCACTTTCAAAATCTTCGGAAACGACTCGTTTTTGTGATTCTCCCCACCCAAAAACTCCCGGTTCCCAGTTGGGGTCCCCCAGGTAAAAAAGGGTAAAAAATGGTAGAAAGTGTTAAAAGCTTTAAGCTTCAATAACTTTAACAAATCATTTGCGACGGAAATGAGAATCATTTTTTAATTCAGCACATTGAAAAACATTGAAAACCAGCTTTTAAAACTTTCTACCGGAGACCGGTGTAATAGTAAATATTTACCAAAACCGGGTGTTAACAGCACCTGACTATCATTCATACTATTATTTTACTGCGGGCTGTCTACGGTTGGCCAGACTGGCAGTCGACGGCCTGTTGCATGGCACGGTCAGAGTGCCGATCGGTTCCCAGGGCCAGACCCATTCTCAGTGTGCTATTTTTTCATTTATGGGGAGCAATTGCGTGCTCCCTGGACTACTCTTACTCTCCGGCGACATTAAGACTAATCCAGGCTCCACTACAACTTACACATGTCACCATACACAAAGACAGAGACAATAGCACCATGAGACAAATACAGAAGTATAATATTAACATATTACAGTACAACGTAGATGGCCTCTCAAACAAAATCATACAGCTTAGGGAATTTGTACACAAACAAAACATTCACATAGCACATACAAGAAACAAAACAACGCGCACACAAAACACCCCATCCTAACTTTACGGCGATCCGTCAAGATCGTACTGGGGGTCGACTCATCACTTACATACATAAAAGCATTACCTACACTGATGCCACCCAAAACATTACAAACGATCCAAGCAGATAACACGATAGAAATACAGGCAGTTAACATTAAAACACGCGCAAAACACAACACCACGCTAATCAACATTTACATCTCACCAGATAGTTCACCTCAGGTGCCAGTCAATTACAATCCACAGTTACACAATCTGGCCTCTCTCACTATATCATCTTAGGAGGAGACTTCAACGCTAAAGACTATTGGTACCTGCAAAACAAGCAACACCAGAGGCGCCAACATAGCCACACAACTAAACAGCCCCTTCATTCTTAATAATACAGAACATACACACACCACATCAAGCAGGATACTCAAACTCCTCCCCAGACAACGTTCTGTTCCCCCTCACTAGCGACAGTGGTGGGCACCGTTAACCAAAAAGTTAACTTCGTTAACCGTTAATTCGTAAAACATGTAACGGAAGTTACCGATAAACCGTTAACGTTAACTTTTATTATAAAAAAAATGAAAACACAATATATATATAATTTAATTTCCCTCTTCTTCTCGTTCTCCATTTTGTCCATGAGATGCATGTTGCCCTTCATGAAAATTAGCATATCAAAGTTTTCATCAGACAGGGATGATCTCTTGGCCCTCAGGATGTCCTTGCCCATAGAGAACAAACGCTCCACTGCAGCACTGGAGGGGATGGCTGTGTTGAACTTGATGAACAAGTCCACCAACACTTGCTCACCCAAGAAGGCAGCATCTGTCAGCAAGTCCTTGGAGTTGGTCTCCAGCCAGGTCTTGACCAAGTTTGGGCCTTGCCATTGAGTGACCTGTGGCTTCTGCTGCTCTCTTTTGTCTGGATGACAGCACTGAAGAAGTCATCCTCCTCTCCTCGTTGTTGTTGCTGCCCACTTCGTTGGACTGCTGCTTCATGGCCTCCTCGACTGTACCTCCATGCTTTTCCTCACCCTGGCGACCTTGGTGTTGTCATACTTGTCCAACCAGATGAGGCGAAACCTGGGATGGAAGGTAGCAGCCAGCTGGCATTCGTCATCCTCCAGGAGGGGCCCAAACCTTTTGTACTCACAGACATATTATAAATATACATGACTTACTTGACAACGATTATTTTAAATATTCACAAGCACAAACAGTTGCGCAAGAGACAGACTGCAAATGAAACGAATGTAGTTATTTGTTGTAATTGTTACATATATATTATTGAAAGTGCCTTAAAATGCTCGTGATATTTCTTGAAGAAGTTGAAATATTCAACTCAAATGGCAAAATCTTTCCGCCTGATTTTACAGTCGACCATGTTTTTGCTCAAACCAATGCCATAAATAACTACCATATTTGGTAAGACACAAATTGTGGCGACGGAAACAAATATATCGCCTGATTTTGCACTGCGGAAATGGAAATTCGTCATCACTATTAACAGTGGCGGATTAATTGCGCACCTGCTCAGCACTGAAAATAATAACTTTTAAACGTTTATTTATGAATTTTTTGGTTAACGGACTGGAGTTAACGGAAGTTAAATGTAACGGAAGTTAATTAGTCCGATAATGATTTTCAAAGTTAACTTAAAAGTTAAATCGTTAACGAAAAAGTTAACTTCGTTAATTAACGATTAACGGATTAACGGTTTGTGCCCAGCTTTGACTAGCGACACATACACACTGGAGAACAGAAAACAACTGTCATCAGACCCCTGCCCAGTGCCCATCATCATTACAGCACGTTCTACACTCTGCCCCAACAGCCTCAGACACACTTACAGAAATTACAAGGAAACTGATTGGGAACAGTTCAAAATACAGACTGAGGAACAATTCATCACATTAAACAGCACACCATCATACAACCATCAATACAACACTGAAGACATTCAATCAGATCATCAATAATGCAAACAAATACATACCCAAGGGCAACATTAGGAAATACAACCCAAATTACACTAGAGAATAGCCCACCTCATAAGGCAACGTAACACCTCAAACAAAACACACAAACACCACACACAGAAGCCATAAAACAGCAGATACAACAGCTCAACACAGAAATAAACAAACTCAAAGAAAACAAACGTTTAGGGAATTCAACACTAAACCACTCCACAGATACATCCAGGCTATACAAGACTCAACAGTATTACCCACACTAACAGCGGCATTCTCACATCACAGGCGGCTATCTGTTGCAGCCAAAATAATATCCCAACATATACACAAGCTAACATTGTAGTTAATCACCACGCAAAGATAAGTCACTTAAACAGAGACAACAACCAGACAAGAAACCTCCAGACTCGACACGACCATTACACCCTTCAATACAGACCAGACCACCAAGATCAAAAACATTAAGAATTCGAAGGCTACTGAACCAGACAACATATCTAACATACACCTTAAACACTTGGGCCCACAGGGAATACTAGCTCTCACAAATATCAGCACATATTCATACTAACACTATTATTCCTGACATATGGAAACAAGGTAAAATTATTACACTACTCAAACCAAACAAAAATCCAACAGAACCAGCTTCCTATAGACCCATTACTTTACTATGCACACCTTCCAAAGTAACAGAGACTAATCTTACAAATCACCAACCAACCCACATACTACATCGCCCTCAACATGGATTCAGACCTCACCACTCAACCACGACATTACTCACTAACCTCTCACAGCACATCATGGATGGGATCAACTCCAGACGACCAGCTCAACGTACACTATTAGCAACAATAGACATTAGTAAAGCATTTGCTGCTAGTAGTATAGCCGAAAAGGGTGTGTGTGCAAGAATGTTGCAAGTGATTATGTAATGTTGCAAAGGGGGATGAGGGTTGTTGCAAAGGGGGTGGGGGGGTTGCAAAAAAATTTTAAAAAAAGAAAAAAGAAAAAATACCCCAAAGGGCCCTTTGTTGCCAACCTAGGTTGCAAGGGGCATGCAACTTGGAGGCGGAGTTCTCCCCCAAGCTATTCCCCCCAAAGGGCCAGAAAGGAGAGAAAGGAGGAGAGGTGTTCACCTGGCAGGAGCCAAGTGCATATTAAGACTTCAGCCGAGTAGGCGTTGTTTTATAGGCTCCTAATCAGCCAGAATCAGCCAGTTGGCTGAGCCAAGGGGGAGGGGTACACCTGAAGGAGAGAGAGACACCTGAAGGAGAGAGAGAGAGTAGTGGCCTTTGATTGCAAGGCATGCAACTTGGAGGCGGAGTTCTCCCCCAAGTTATTTTCGTTTACCTAACCTAAGAGGCCTCTAAGGGGTTTTCCCAAAGGGCCAGAAAGAGAAGGACCAGAGGTCCTTGCTCGGCTGGGAGCCGAGCTGGAATGACTCCGTCAGTCGTCTCTCGGCCTTTTATAAACCTCTATTCAGTTGCTGAGTTGCCAGATCACGCCATGTATTCAGTTGCTGAGTTGCCAGATCGCAGCATGTATTCCAGATAGCGACATGTATTCCCGATAGCAATATTTATTAAATTGTACTTGTATATATAATAAACTAATGAACCACTCGTGTACACAAACCATATAAAATACCACAATATATGATTGTAGATGAGTCCTCACGAATAACGAAACGAAATGAACATTTACGATACAATTCGAAACACACACACTTCATTCCCCTAAATCCCCCCACCCATCTGTACTTGTATATATAATAAACTAATGAATCACTCGTGTGCACAAACAATATAAAATACCACAATATATATTTATATAGTTAATCAATTGGAAGATTCAACTTTATAAAATAACACAATATGTTTATATAGTTAATCAATTGGAAGATTCAATTAAAATTGAAATTAGTCAAAACACAATCCGCTATAACGGGATCGGTTTCGAAGAACACCTGATGGTTGAGAGACCTTCCCCCCAATCCCTGATAAGTATCCCTTCACTCCAAACGAGATGAAAATTTATGAAACACACGGCCTCATTCCCTGCGAAAAAAAAAATGAAAAGACGAAAATTTATGAAACAATTCATTCAAAAGTTGAAATTAGCCAAAACACATTCTCATTGCGCTTACGAAAAAACATATATTAACAATATATGATGGTAGATGAATCCAATTAAATTCTGTTTATTAAATAAATAATTTTACACACTTAATTTTAATTATAATAATCGAATATCAGAGGGGAAAAACGAACGGAAATGAAAATTTATGAAACAATTCAAAACAGACGATCATCATTCCCCAAACCCGTATATATATATATATATATATATATATATATATATATATATATATATTATATATATTAGTGATGTAGCGGATGTCATTTTTTTCACATCCGCGGATGCGGATGTTTGATTTCAACATCCGCGGATGTCTACATTTTCGTTATTTTTTAGGATATATTCGAGATTTGTTGTGTTTAACGTATATAATAAGTTATTATATAGAGAGAGCTGTAGCTATAATGTAGTATAATTGATTAATTGTACAATAATTGCTGTACTTTTCTCTGAACATATGAAATAATATCAAGCATCTAACTAATATAGAAATCAATTAGTGAATTCGTCTGCAAATAAATTCGTTATATTTTGTTGAGTTTCAGCCACAATTAGAAACCATAATTGTGTTACCAGATGCGGGACGTGAACCCAACTCAAATGCACCCCACCGACCTCTTTCCCAAACCTCCACCCTTATAGAAAGAGACTTTAATTAGCTTGATAACTATTTATATTAAGTTTAAAGTTTTATTAGGCATATTTATAAATGAGTAATTAAAATAAAGTAAACTAAGATGTTCATCGTTTAATGTTCAAACTTAATTATAGGAAGGTTATGCTTAAGGAACATTAATTTTTCTGCCTTTTCTGCTGCCAGTCTGTTTCTCTTTTCATCATATATTAATCCAGCACTGCTAAATAATCTCTCGCTTGGTACGTTTGTTGGAGGACAGGCTAAATGTTTCCTTGCAAGTTTACTCAAGTATGGATAGATATTCTGCGTATTTTTCCACCAACTAATAGGATTGTCACATGCAGCCAGGTGTTTTTCTTGGTGATAGCTCTCGATCATTTTTACTACATCTTTTGACATCGCGTAGGTCTCGTCATTGCTGCTTGACTCAAGAAACTGAGAGAGAGATTCTGTGATAGATTTGCTTGTTGAAGGTGTTGGTTCTGTCACTGAAACTTTTATTCTTTTGGTGGGTGGCGAAGCGACAGATTCAAGAGATTGAAGCTCTTCAACTGCTTTGCCAAGTGATGATTTAACTCGTTCTAATGTTAGGTGAAAATAACTTAGCTTTGTAACGTGGATCTAAGTAGGTTGCAAGAGAGTAACTTCATACAAGAACAGCCTCTCGTCTTGTCGCTTGCATCACTTTTGCGCACAATGAACTAGTTCTATTAATATAGTAGAATTTGATAATTTCCGCTTATTAATGACATTTTATCTCAACGGTCCACATCCGCACGACATCAGCAGCCCAAAGTGCGGATGCGGGTGCGAGAAAATGTGCGGGATGTTACCTTCGTGAAATAATTTATATATATATATATATATATATATATATATAATAAACGAATAAACAACTCGTGCACACACACACACACACGAGGAAAAGGCGACTCTGTGGCATTTCGAATCGTGTCCCTAGAGACCTTTTCGGCCGAGGGTTAATCCTTTCGTCCAAGATATTCGAGCAAAAAGCACCGTTTACTTCAAATATTAATATTATCATTATTATTACTTCTACAATGAAAATATTTACGCGTAATTTGTATGGTGTCATATTCTTAGATAGCATCTCTGTTATTGAAAGAAATACACACAATTATATTAAATAACAATCCGCGAAAGAAATAAGGTAGGCATACCTGAATTTACTAATAACTATAATATATATATTATATATATATATATATATATATATATATTATATATAGAAAGAGAGCGAGAGTTTTGTTCAAATAAAGGAATCCAAATAATATTTCCATTTACTCAGTTTTCCAATGAGTTATTAGTAATATAACAGAATTAACAAAGTTACCCAATAAATAAATCGTTAGACTGAAAATTATCATATTCACAAATCTACACACACACACACACACACTGTATATATTACGAAAATCAGGAAAAATGCCAAACGTGTATTAATTTAAATGATCCTAAACGTATATTATAAGAAATTAATTACTATTTTCACCTTTTAAGAGTCATTTATCATAAGAATTTAATTACTCAATATAAGAAATTAAACGCGCGCGTAATATATATAACTCAAAACACACGTGCCTGCGTTGAAACCTTTGAAAGGTGTGGGCGTTCACAGAGGAATTTTTGCTGGAACTTCTCTCTCTCTCTCGTATCCCTTCACTCCAAATCTTAGCTTTCACACAAGCACACGCGCACACACACACACACACACACACACACCACACCTGTATATATATATATCATGAAAATCATGAAAATAACAAACGTGTATTAATTTAAATGAAACTAACATACGAGCCTCATTCCCCAACCCGGCTATATATATATATATATATATATATATATATATATATATATATATATATATAATAACGAATAAACTCGTGCACACACACACACACTTCCCGGAAACCAATGCATTTTTTCATCTCTCCGTGGAGCAGAAAAAATATTACGCGCTTTTCATCTTAAAGTGAATTAAAGCAATTTTATGAAAAAGAATATGAATTTCAGAACTAAGTTAACATTTATACAAGGCTAGAAGCTTTATCAACTCCTAATTTATTTCTCAATAATACCTATATTTTTAATATAATTAATTAATTTTCTTTTTCATAACTCAGCGAGCAACGATGTTAAGCAACGTTGGAATCCAAAGGATACTTTCCTTACACTTTCCTCACCAGCGAGACTTTAAACTACGTAGGCCCACCACCCCCCAAACATTATTTTGACTGTATGGATGAACGTGAAGACTGATCGATACTACGACAATTTTAATGAAAGTAACCCTTATAATATAGCTGATGAATGTGAGCGTTATTGCGTGAATGATGTGCGCGTGCTTAGAGTATGTGTCCATGCCTTTAGAATGATGTACATAACCCGTTTCAAATGCGATCCACTGCAAGTCGCAACCACCTTCGCATCATTATGTTTTACGGTGTTCAAGAATAACTTCATGCCTAAAGACACCTTAGCCATTATTCACCGAAACAACCCCGCAGTTACGGACAGAAGGCTATTTACTAATAAAATAAATGTATATCTTGATAAATTTAATGTTAATGAAGTCGCCTTGGCAATTTCCAGTTTCGAGAAAAAGACTCAAAACCATTTCTCTCTTTGTGCATATATATTATTAAAAATTTTAATTGTTCTAAGAGTATAAAAGAAAATGGGATTTTGGCACAACTTGCATAATTATGTATTCTACAACTTGCTTATTGTAATTTTAAATATGTTATGAACGTTATACGCGTCACTATTAAATGTCATTTATATATATATTTTTTATTTTTTTTTTTTTTTCGATTTGATTTTGGATTATGTGTTTCAGCTTTGTAATTTTAATTTTTATTATTGAACAGTTTTAATTTTATACTTTAGATCTAGCTATCCACGTTTATATATTTTTGTCATTTATACATTTTTATCAGGCATTGAAATGCGATAGTCCCCCGAAACAGCGGATGCTGCCAAATATAATAACTTTTCTGCGCTACGTCATCGTCTTTATCCTAAATATAAAGTTTAATACAGTTCTTAGTACCTCTGTCGTTCAATTATTAATCTTATATGTTATAATGTTTCAGAACAATCATATGATCCCTTTCCAGATAAAAGCCTAGTCCAAACGTATTTGGTTTTAGAATTTATAAATCTTAAAAAGATATAGAAAAACAAGAAACACAAAGGAGAAAATGAATTCCTAACTGACGCATTTACATGCACAAATATACGTAATAATAATAATAATAATATCGCTAACAATAGACATATATCTGCTCTTATTTAGCTATTTGTTATTTGTAGTTAAACAGCAGTGAACATTCCTCAAACAGTAGGCTGTAGACCTGACATACTATGCACGAGAATTTTGTCAAATTTCCAGATTCCAGACAGTTCATAATACAGCTCAGTCCAGACCTCATTTTTTATGGTGACTGTCACTGGGACACATTTTCCAGATTGCTAGGAACAAATGAATAAAATGCCATGACTACAATCTTGTAGCTCACCAACCTTTTTCCTGAGCTTTAATTCTGAAAATATTTTTTTTTCATCAATACTATATATTTGGTCCTTAGTTATAAAGAACACATCATTTGATGTTTAAAGACTCCCAAGTTCCAGGAAAATTGAGATGGTCATTTCACTCAAAAATCTGACAAGATAATTGATCACACAGTTTCCAAATTAGTTGGCAAATTTATGAAAAAAGTGTGTGGAAACCATTCATGTGCAAAAGTCTTAGTTTGATAAAATATGGTAAATGTGGTACACAGTAGCTCTTTAGTTAATTTCAAGAAAAATTTAGACACTTTCATGAGTGAAAGAGATAGTTTGTAGATTGTATATCGTGTATATCCTTAGTTTGTTTTGTAGGCTCTTTTGGTGGAAGTAAATAGTTGTATATTAATTAGCTAGTTTGAGATTGACATTTTACAAAATTTTATTATTATTAAAATGTAGCTGATGACTTGGATTACCTCAATAGGCCCAAGTGCCTTCATGTTTTCCAAATGAAATGTAACGTAATAACTTAGCTAAGAATACGGTATACACTATTCACATTCAGCAAACTCTCTTTCATTCATGGAAGTGTCTAAATTTTTCTTAAAATTAACTAATGAGCTACTGTTTACCACATCATATGGCAAGTCATTCCAAAAATCTACTACTCTATGAGTAAAGAAGTATTTTTGTAGATCAAGTCAACAAGTCTGTTTTCTAATTTTCTTATTATGCCCACAAGTTATCCCATCAGTATCTAGTGAGAAAAAGTTATGTACATCTAAAGTGTCCAAACCTGAAAACATTTTAAACATCTGTATCATATCTCTCTTCATGTCTCTCAAAACTAAACATGCCTAGTTCCTTTAATCTTTTCCAGTATCCCTAACTACTGTCATCAAATGAATTAATTAGCCACAGCCTACTAAGGGCCTATTTCTTTTTACAACATTGAATTGTAATTTTACTTCCATTTTATTACTTGGTAAGTTAATTCACAAATGTTAAATTATCTAAATAAGTTTTACTCATAAAAAAGACATATACCTAGATTATTACTACATTTGCAGTACAAAACCTTAAATTTAAGTAGCGTATTACTTCCCTTAATACAAGTGTACAGTACTTAGCTATATACAATAATGAATTCCTGAGTTTTTAAGCATGTGAATTATTGGCTATAAGTTCATATTCTTTTTTAATATGTGTTGTTTTATGTAAATTCGTATGTAAACTTATATACAGCTAATAACTCTTATGTTTAGACACTGACTCAGGAATTTATTGTACATCAGACTTAAAGCCTGAGTACAATAATAAATTCCTGAGTCAGTGTCTAAACATAAGAGTTATTAGCTGTATATAAGTTTACATACGAATTTACATAAAACAACACATATTAAAAAAGAATATGAACTTATAGCCAATAATTCACATGCTTAAAAACTCAGGAATTCATTATTGTATATAGCTAAGTACTGTACACTTGTATTAAGGGAAGTAATACGCTACTTAAATTTAAGGTTTTGTACTGCAAATGTAGTAATAATCTAGGTATATGTCTTTTTTTATGAGTAAAACTTATTTAGATAATTTAACATTTGTGAATTAACTTACCAAGTAATAAAATGGAAGTAAAATTACAATTCAATGTTGTAAAAAGAAATAGGCCCTTAGTAGGCTGTGGCTAATTAATTCATTTGATGACAGTAGTTAGGGATACTGGAAAAGATTAAAGGAACTAGGCATGTTTAGTTTTGAGAGACATGAAGAGAGATATGATACAGATGTTTAAAATGTTTTCAGGTTTGGACACTTTAGATGTACATAACTTTTTCTCACTAGATACTGATGGGATAACTTGTGGGCATAATAAGAAAATTAGAAAACAGACTTGTTGACTTGATCTACAAAAATACTTCTTTACTCATAGAGTAGTAGATTTTTGGAATGACTTGCCATATGATGTGGTAAACAGTAGCTCATTAGTTAATTTTAAGAAAAATTTAGACACTTCCATGAATGAAAGAGATAGTTTGCTGAATGTGAATAGTGTATACCGTATTCTTAGCTAAGTTATTACGTTACATTACATTTGGAAAACATGAAGGCACTTGGGCCTATTGAGGTAATCCAAGTCATCAGCTACATTTTAATAATAATAAAATTTTGTAAAATGTCAATCTCAAACTAGCTAATTAATATACAACTATTTACTTCCACCAAAAGAGCCTACAAAACTGAAACTAAGGATATACACGATATACAATCTACAAACTATCTCTTTCACTCATGAAAGTGTCTAAATTTTTCTTGAAATTAACTAAAGAGCTACTGTGTACCACATTTACCATATTTTATCAAACTAAGACTTTTGCACATGAATGGTTTCCACACACTTTTTTCATAAATTTGCCAACTAATTTGGAAACTGTGTGATCAATTATCTTGTCAGATTTTTGAGTGAAATGACCATCTCAATTTTCCTGGAACTTGGGAGTCTTTAAACATCAAATGATGTGTTCTTTATAACTAAGGACCAAATATATAGTATTGATGAAAAAAAATATTTTCAGAATTAAAGCTCAGGAAAAAGGTTGGTGAGCTACAAGATTGTAGTCATGGCATTTTATTCATTTGTTCCTAGCAATCTGGAAAATGTGTCCCAGTGACAGTCACCATAAAAAATGAGGTCTGGACTGAGCTGTATTATGAACTGTCTGGAATCTGGAAATTTGACAAAATTCTCGTGCATAGTATGTCAGGTCTACAGCCTACTGTTTGAGGAATGTTCACTGCTGTTTAACTACAAATAACAAATAGCTAAATAAGAGCAGATATATGTCTATTGTTAGCGATATTATTATTATTATTATTACGTATATTTGTGCATGTAAATGCGTCAGTTAGGAATTCATTTTCTCCTTTGTGTTTCTTGTTTTTCTATATCTTTTTAAGATTTATAAATTCTAAAACCAAATACGTTTGGACTAGGCTTTTATCTGGAAAGGGATCATATGATTGTTCTGAAACATTATAACATATAAGATTAATAATTGAACGACAGAGGTACTAAGAACTGTATTAAACTTTATATTTAGGATAAAGACGATGACGTAGCGCAGAAAAGTTATTATATTTGGCAGCATCCGCTGTTTCGGGGGACTATCGCATTTCAATGCCTGATAAAAATGTATAAATGACAAAAATATATAAACGTGGATAGCTAGATCTAAAGTATAAAATTAAAACTGTTCAATAATAAAAATTAAAATTACAAAGCTGAAACACATAATCCAAAATCAAATCGAAAGTAAAAAAAAAAAAAAATATATATAAATGACATTTAATAGTGACGCGTATAACGTTCATAACATATTTAAAATTACAATAAGCAAGTTGTAGAATACATAATTATGCAAGTTGTGCCAAAATCCCATTTTCTTTTATAAATAGTCTTAGAACAATTAACATTTTTAATAATATATATGCACAAAGAGAGAAATGGCTTTGAGAGTCTTTTTCTCGGAACTGGAAATTGCCAAGGCGACTTCATTAACATTAAATTTATCAAGATATACATTTATTTTATTAGTAAATAGCCTTGTGTCCGTAACTGCGGGGTTGTTTCGGTGAATAATGGCTAAGGTGTCTTTAGGCATGAAGTTATTCTTGAACACCGTAAAACATAATGATGCGATGGTGGTTGCGACTTGCAGTGGATCGCATTTGAAACGGGTTTATGTACATCCTTCTAAAGGCATGACACATACTCTAAGCACGCGCACATCATTCACGCAATAACGCTCACATCATCAGCTATATATTATAAGGGTTACTTTCATTAAAATTGTCGTAGTATCGATCAGTCTTCAACGTTCCTACAGTCAAAATAATGTTTGGGGGGTGGGGGGCCTACGTAGTTTTAAAGTCTCGCTGGTGAGGAAAGAGTAAGGGAATTATCTTGGATTCCAACGTTGCTTAACATAGTTGCTCGCTGATTATGATATAAAAGAAAATTAATTAATTATATTAAAAATATAGGTTATCATTGAGAATAAATTAGGAGTTGATAAAGCTTCTAGCCTTGTATAAATGTTAACTTAGTTCTGAAATTCATATTCTTTTTCATAAAATTGCTTTAATTCACTTAAGATGAAAAGCGCGTAATATTTTTTCTGCTCCACGGAGAGATGAAAAAATGTATTGGTTTTCGGGAAAGTGTGTGTGTGTGTGTGTGTGTGGTGTGTGTGTGTGTCTACGAGTTTATTCGTTATATATATATATATATGTAGCCGGGTTGGGGAATGAGGCTCGTATGTTAGTTTCATTTAAATTAATACACGTTTGTTTATTTTCCTGATATATATATACAGGTGTGTGTGTGTGTGTGTGTGTGTGTGTGTGTGCGTGCGTGCAAGCTAAGATTTGGAGTGAAGGGATACGAGAGAGAGAGAGGAAGTTCCAACAAAATTCCTCTGTGAACGCCCACACCTTTCAAAGGTTTTAACGCAGGCACGTGTGTTTTGAGTTATATATATTACGCGCGCGTTTAATTTCTTATATTGAGTAATTAAATTCTTATAATAACTGACTCTCTTAAAAGGTGAAAATAGTAATTAATTTCTTATAATATACGTTTAGGATCATTAAATTAATACACGTTTGGCATTTTTCCTGATTTTCGTAATATATACAGTGTGTGTGTGTGTGTGTGTGTGTGTAGATTTGTGATATGATAATTTTCAGTCTAACGATTTATTTATTGGGTAACTTTGTTTATGCTGTTATATTACTAATAACTCCATTGGAAAACTGAGGTAAATGGAATATATTGGATTCCTTTATTTGAACAAACTCTCGCTCTCTTTCTATATATATATATTATATATATATATATATATAATATATATATATAATATATATATATAGTTATTAGTAAATTCAGGTATGCCTACCTTATTTCTTTCGCGGATTGTTATTTAATATAATTGTGTGTATTTCTTTCATAACAGAGATGCTATCTAAGAATATGACACCATACAAATTACGCGTAAATATTTTCATTATAGAAGTAATAATAATGATAATATTAAATTTGAAGTACGGTGGTTTTTGCTCGAATATCTTGGACGAAAGGATTAACCCTTGGCCGAAAAGGTCTCTAGGGACACGATTCGAAATGCCCAGAGTCGCCTTTTCCTCATGTGCGTGTGTGTGTGTCATATTCGAATATTATAATGAAATTAAGTGTGTAAAATTATTTATTTAACAGAATTTAATTGGATTCATCTACCATCATATATTGTTAATATGTTTTTTCGTAAGCGCAATGAGAATGTGTTTGGCTAATTTCAACTTTTAAATGAATTGTTTCGTAAATTTTCGTTTTTTTCATTTTTTTTTTTTCGCAGGGAATGAGGCCCGTGTGTTTCATAAATTTCATCTCGTTTGGAGTGAAGGGATACTTATCAGGGATTGGGGGGAAGGTCTCTCAACCATCAGGTGTTCTTCGAAACCGATCCCGTTATAGCGGATTGTTTTGACTAATTTCAATTTTAATTGAATCTTCCAATTGATTAACTATATAAATATATATTGTGGTATTTTATATTGTTTGTGCACACGAGTGATTCATTAGTTTATTATATATACAAGTACAGGGGGGGATTTAGGGAATGAAGTGCATGTGTTTCGAATTGTATCGTAAATGTTCATTTCGTTTCGTTATTCGTGAGGACTCATCTACAATCATATATTGTGGTATTTTATATGGTTTTGTGTACAGTGTTCATTAGTTTGTTATATATACAAGTACAATTTAATAAATATTGCTATCGGAATACATGTCGCTATCTGGAATACATGCTGCGATCTGGCAACTCAGCAACTGAATACATGGCGTGATCTGGCAACTCAGCAACTGAATAGAGGTTTATAAAAGGCCGAGAGACGACTGACGGAGTCATTCCAGCTCGGCTCCCAGCCGAGCAAGGACCTCTGGTCCTTCTCTTTCTGGCCCTTTGGGAAAACCCCTTAGAGGCCTCTTAGGTTAGGTAAACGAAAATAACTTGGGGGAGAACTCCGCCTCCAAGTTGCATGCCTTGCAATCAAAGCCTCTCTCTCTCGAGTATGCTGTGCAGTTCTGGTCGCCCACCCTCAGGAAAGATATTGAGAGGCTGGAGCGAGTGCAGGCGAGGGCCACAAAGTTAATCCCTTCCGTTAGGCATATGGGCTACAATCGACGGTTACGCGCCCTGAACTTGTTTTTCGCTTGAACTCGGAGGCTGCGCGGTCAACTGATCGAGGTTTTCAAGCTCTTACGAGGGTTCAACGATGTCGATTTTAGAAGTATGTTTAGTTTAAATGATAACCCAACTCGCAACAATGGTTGGAAGTTGGATTTGAACGGTTTAGGACTAGTGTGTGTGGGAATTACTTTACGTATAAGATCTTTGACACATGGAACAGGTTACCTTCGGAAGTTGTGAACAGTTCCTCTGTGGATCAGTTCAAGAAAAGGTTAGACGAAATCTTGCACACTATTTGAGTGTGTAAAGACATTTAGGACCTCAGTCTGCGGAAATTTCTTTTCCTATAAAATAGTTAATATCTGGAACCAACTTCCCTCAGAGGTTGTTTCCAGTCAAAGTGTAAATCTGTTTAAAAATAGGCTAGACAAAGTACTGAACACACTCATAGTTTAAGATTAAACCTCAGAAAACTCTGCAGGAGTTCGCTTGCTCAGTGTCTCTGTGAGCAAGCTAAATATAGAGCTATTTATATATTCTCCACTTTCCTGTAAAATTTCCTTGGCTACTTTTCCAGGGTCAAGGTATTTTCTTCAACCTTTTTCCGTACCTGCCTCTGGCAGGGAGGGAGCCGAGGGTGGGGAGAGAGCCTTCTACTTTTCTATCCAGTTTTCTACTACTGCTAGGATAGTTGAAAGACAAAATTTTCCCTGGCACCCGTTGCCATTGGTACCTCCTCGGTATGGGCCGCAAGGCCTTTTGAGGTACTTCTTTTCCTTGTAACTCCTCCTTGTAACTCTCTCTCTCTCTCTCTCTCTCTCTCTCGGCTCAGCCAACTGGCTGATTCTGGCTGATTAGGATCCTATAAAACAACGCCTACTCGGCTGAAGTCTTAATATGCACTTGGCTCCTGCCAGGTGAACACCTCTCCTCCTTTCTCTCCTTTCTGGCCCTTTGGGGGGAATAGCTTGGGGGAGAACTCCGCCTCCAAGTTGCATGCTCCTTGCAACCTAGGTTGGCAACAAAGGGCCCTTTGGGGTATTTTTTTCTTTTTTTCAAAATTTTTGCAACCCCCACCCCCCTTTGCAACAACCCCGCCCCCTTTGCAACATTACATAATCACTTGCAACATTCTTGCACTCCCCCCTTTTTCGGCTATACTACTGATGCTATCCCACGCTTCCCTCTCAAACAAAATAAATACTCAACACAAACATGCACAATAACACCAAACGGTGGCTGAGCAACTATCTTTCAGGAAGACACTCACATGTCACATTTAATGGCCAGTCATCAAAAAACAAGATTTTTCCGAACGGGGTCCCTCAAGGCTCTGTTCTCTCACGAACACTCTTCAACTTATCTATGGGTGTTGGAATGCCATGCATGTATAACAAACTTACCTTATTATCATATGCAGATGACATCACTAACATTCACCCACAACAACATCGACACTGCTACAAATAACCTACAAACATACATAAACAGTATACAAGACTGGCTCACACACAATAGACTCAAAGTAGCGCCCACAAAATCAACCATCACCTTGCAAAGAACACCAGATAACTCCACAGCTTACACTAACCAACACCAACATTCCACACACTCATAGGACCAAAATAATTGGGGTCACATACAACACATCATTATCTTTTGCCAACCACATTCAGGACATTAAAAACAAATGTACGTCAAGACTTAACACCACTTAAGGTACTGACACACACAACTTTGGACACCAGCAGGAAACATCATCACTCATATACAAACAATATATTCGCTTAGTTATGAACTATGCTAGCCCATGCTAGGCACCCATTATCTCAAACACACAAACAGCTTACAGACAGTACAAAACAACGCACTTCGTATCATTACAGGATGCACTCAAACAACACCAATAGAACACCTGCACACAGAAACAAAATACTGAAAGTTAGGGAACATTTAGACATGAGGGGAACACAACTCATGGCAGCAGCGACACTAACCCACAACACCCTTGCCACTACATGTACAATCATGCACAAACACCTCGCACCATTAAGGTAACACCAGACAGAGATGGGCAGTATTTAAATACAATATATTTAAATACATATTTAAATACATTTGTATTGTAATACTTGTATTTATGAATACTTTTTTCGGTGCGTTTTTAAATACATATTTAAATACTTTGAAAGAGTATTTATTTGAAAATACATATTTTTTTAATACATTTCGCAAATACATTTCGCAAATACATTTCGCAAATACATTTCGCAAATACATTTCTTAGCCTCAACTGTCAGATAACAATTTTCGCCCTGAAACAAATACAAAATCTTTCTAATCATCTTAGCCACCTGATCCAATCGTTACTAGATGGGCCAGTTGGTTGAATGCAGCGTTTTCTTACGCAAGGCATCTTCCAAAAGTAAAACAGATTGTGGAAGGATTCGAGGGCAACGGGATCCTCGTTAAAAGAGCGAAAGCTGGCATCAAATCAGATGGGTTAGGTTTTCAGCTCTTACAGTTGCAGAAAACAGTACTCTTCATTATGTTCTCTTTAGAAAAAATGGAGAGCACAGATTTTACTATCAAAGAAGCATACGAAGCGGTCAATACCATATATTTGAGAAGATTATGATGTTAATATGAAAAATTATATAAAAAAGCGTTTGCAAACAATGATATCAAGGATATAATTTTATCTCCAGCATTATACGTTCTACGAAAAAACTGTCAACCTACCTCAGCATCAGTCGAAAGAAGTTTTCGATTCTTCGAAAACTCTAGCCAAAGACAAACTTCAAATCCGAAAATGTTGCAAACTATATTGCGGTGTTGTATAATGCAGATGTGGAATAATTGTATTTAAAGATGTTAACTGACTGCATGTGGAGTGTTGTATAATATATTAGTTTTATGTATCAATCTATAAATAGATTATATAATTTATCACTAAAATTACACAACTAATAGTTTGTAATCACGAAAATTGCTTTACAATAAGTCAAATTAGATAATTTAATGGTACGTATTTATCAGTCAATTTTGGTGGAAAATAAAGTAAATTTGGTTTTTGTTTTTAGGTCAGTAAAAAATTGCCCTACTTATGAGTTATGCATATACAAGTATGTTTATAAAGTCTAATAGATGATAATATCAATAAACTAATGTTACCAAGAAATCGGTTTTAAAAAAAATTCTGGCATGATATAGTTGGATAAGTATTTAAAAATGTATTTGAAATGTATTTAAATACTTTAAGGAAGTAATGTATTTAAATACTTTAAGGAAAGTAATGTATTTAAATACTTTAAGGAAGTATGTATTTAAATACTTAAGGAAGAACGTATTTAAATACTTTAAGGAAGTAATGTATTTAAATACTTTAAGGAAGTAATGTATTTAGTATTTAATTACATTTAAAGTATTTTGTGCCCATCTCTGACACACACACACACACACACACACACACACACATATAACCAAATACTCCATTGCATACCACGCCCCACAGACATCACACAGTACAGTACAGCACAACACACCACACACACCACACACACACACACACACACACCTAACCCACAAAGCACTGACACGCTCGGTCCGAATGCGGTCCTAGGTGCGAACCGCCACCCATTACAGGTCAGAGATCAGCCTGAGCAGATCGAGTTAACTGCGTACGATTCCGATGTGGACATCACCCCAACTTACAGACATATAAACACAGACTAGACAACTCCACAGATATATATACAGGGTGGGCCGTAAGTTTCCATACATAGGAAAAATTAAACGTTTGTTTTTATGTTTCAGATACCCTAAGAATATGCGTTTGACGTAAGATCTTGTTTACTGATGAAGCAAATTTTTACGTCAATGGAGAGGTTAATCGGCAAAACATACGTTATTGGAGTAATGCTAACCCTAACTGGCTGAGTCCGACGAAGATGCAAGGTGCCGGTAAAGTGATGGTGTGGGCCGGGATATGGGGTGACAGAATTATTGGACCAATTTTTGTCAGTGGAAATCTTAATGCCGAAAGGTATCTTAACATGTTGCAAGAAGAGATTTTCCCATCCCTGCTAACGAGGAAGGTAACTTCCAGTTTACTTCCAGCAAGATGGAGCTCCACCTCATTATGGTCTTCACGTGCGTCGGTATTTGGATCAGCAGTTTCCGGATGCTTGGATTGGTCGGCGTGGTCCTGTGGAGTGGCCTCCCAGATCCCCAGATCTCACCCCCCTTGATTTCTATCTTTGGGGGCACTTGAAGGCCATGGTGTATCAGGAAAAGATACGAGACATAAATCATCTAAAGAACGTATCACCAACGCCATTACAAGCATAACGTCAACTGTGCTAATGCGTGTTCATCAACAGTGGGGAACACGTATTGAAATGTGTTTTCAAAACAATGGCAACCATGTAGAGCATATTATATAAATAAAAATGGTTGTCCATAAAAAAATGTTTATTTTTCCTATGTATGGAAACTTACGGCCCACCCTGTATATCAAAGACCCTAAGATCCACTCCAGGTTAGCTCCAGAAAATAGTGAGAAAAATTATAAATGGAGTCATTTTATTAGTATGGCTTCTAGTTTTCACCCTTCAGCCAAAGAACGGGAAGCAACCAGAGAGATTCGACAACAGGACCCACCCGTCATCCGAAACCCAGTGTTTTACCACTGAGCTACGATCCACATTAAAACTACTTCTCTGTTTCTACACTTTTTAAACTGGACGTACGATGAGACGGAAGAAGAAAATGCAACTTAAAAATGGTTATTATAAGCTCACATTGTTAAATACTTTTATTTATTTATTTCTTCTACAACCCATATTCCACTCAAATAAAATCTACCCGATTTCAGTAACGAACACGCAAAAAAAATAAACAAAGACCGTGACCACTTCTCCATTCTTTATATCGACAATAACAAACATGAAAATGTCCGAATCAAGCTTACGACCTATTTAGAAAAAAAATCTAATATTAACGTACAATTAAGTGAATTTACAGGAAACGCAAACATCTTTCAAATTGTTTAAGTAAAGTATATTTTAACTCGATTAATGTATGCTGTTTTGGTAGCTTTGGAAATAATTTAATGATATATCTAATCTCAAAATGATGTTTTGCAAATTTCAATTTCACAATGTATCTTTAGATCATTTTAGACTAGGATGACCTTAATAGGCCAGAGTAGCTTTACGTTTTTCATATATGTAATGTGATCCTTCCTTTGGCCTAAATCTTAACCGAATACCATAAATCAACCATATTAAATTAATAATGAAGGAGAGTTCTATATAAATAAACTAAAAAGTTACTCCATAAATTTATAATAATGTTTACTCGTGTCTGAACGCTGCAAATGATTTTTATATCAGAACAAAACAGAATATCATCATTATCAGCATTATGTAATAAAGCTCTATTGGCAGGATATAAATCCCATATTATAGTATAATATTCATTTAAAAAGAAAAACTAAAAATTATCTATTGTGAATTCGGAGTCCGTTATACTTTGCCCTCGTAATTCTTCTTTAAAGAACGCATTTCTGTCACATTAGTTTATCAGTTTTAGGGATATTGAAAGCTGATTCATACCGAGCTCTTAGTATTTAGATACTTCTTTTATATCATCATTAAAGCATTGTTTTCATTCTTCAAAGGTCTCATTGATAGTCTCGTGATTTTTCTTCTTTCATTTTGCAATAGAGAAATTAAATGTTGTTATAAAGAAATTACTGATGATACTGCTATTGCAGACTCTTTAAATGCACGTTTTCCTTCAATAGAGGATAAGCTTCGCTCACAATTAATAAATAATGATCACTCACCTCTAGAATATGCGCCACCCAGCCCACTAAATTCATTTTCTTTTGTTCCTGCTTCCTCTACTGAGGTCCAGAATATTGGTAAATTAAAAATACAAAAAATAACATTCATAACATTCCTGTACCTATATTGAAACTTGTTAAAGATAAGATATCTGTAACTTTGGCTAAAATTATGAAAGTATTTTCAAAGGAATATTCCCATCAATGCTAAAAACTGGTTGTATAACACCCCTTTTTAAAAGGGGTGATCCTACACTAGCAACTAATTACAGGCCAGTGTGTTCATTATCTGTGTTCAGCAAAGTTTTTGAAAAAATTGTAAAAAGTAGAATGCAGCGATATTTAGAATCCTACAATTTATTATTTCCAAATCAAGATGGCTTCCGTAATAATAAAACAACGGAAATGGCTATTTTAAATCTTATGGAAAATGTAAATATAGCTAAGGAGAACAAAGAAATAATGATATCAATATTTATGGATTTGAGTAAGGCGTTTGATGTAATAGACCATAATACTAGACTTAATAAATTGTATTGTTACGGCTTTAGAGGAGCAGTCAGTGATTGGTTTAAAAGTTATTTGTCCAAGAGATATAATTTTGTATCAGTAAATAAGGTTTGCTCCACTAAAGCGCTTATCAAACATGGTGTGCCACAGGGCTTAGTTCTGGGTCCACTGTTATTTTTATTATATATAAATGACCTTCCACGTTCATCTGATATACTGAACTTCATAATGTTTGCAGATGATACAACTCTCTTTTTCTTGCAAAGATGTTAATACAGCTAAGAATATATTTCATTCAGAATTCATCAGTGTAATGAAATGGTTGACCACCAATAAAGTCTTCCTAAATTCCAGTAAAACAAATTTCATGATTTTTACTAATAAAAGAAACGTATATCTTGATGAACTTAATGTTAATGAAATCGCCATAAAGGAGTGTTCTGTAACAAAATTTCATGGTTCTTCTTTAAAGAACGCATTTCTGTCACATTAGTTTATCAGAAATGTAGTCCCTAAACAAGTTCTATTGACTATCATATTCTTGTTCTTCCTTATTTAACATACTGCACCCTTGTTTGGGGAAACTCCGCTAACAACGCATTAAATGATATCTTTATCATCCAAAAACGAGCAATAAGGTTATTATCTGATGCTGATTTCCTTGATCATTCTAGTTCATTATTTAAAGAGCTAAACCTACTAAAGCTCAACGATATAACCAAACTGGCACATTTTATTTTTATTTACGAGTGTAAGAACAAAATCATTAATTTGCAATAGGTAGATAGATATTTTGTAACTCATCAAGAAATCCACTCGTATCAGACCAGAAACAGATCAAAGTTTGTTATACCTCAATTTAGATTGTCTTCATCTCAAAAACTACCCATTTTCATTGGATTGAAACTATGGAATGGCTTGCATGCCGATATAAAAAATAGTGTGAATGTAAATTTGTTTAAAACCAAGTTGAAATCCCAATTAATAATGGGATACTAGCAAAAAATATTGCATTAATGTCCACTAATAATGTTTAATATTGTCCATTAATATTGTTTAATATTGTAATACAAGTTTTAACTATTAATAATACTTATTTACTTATTTATTAATTATAACACTGCTTATTTTCAATAAGAGACCAGTAAAGCCTAAAGCTGAAGGGCCAAATTAAATAAAAATAAATAGTCGAGCTTCACAATTATTCATGCCATTGTAAAAATTGTAAATAGACTACTGTATTTATTTTTTATTAATAAAGGTTATTGAATTAAAAAAATTGCAAAATTTGACAAGTAATTTTAATGAACCTTCATCGCTTCTATACAGTCTCCTTCCTCTGTATGGTTCTCAGTTAGATCCTGTATCTTTGTTCTCCAGTTTGTTTATTTTTCTGACGTCTTTGCACTTTTTATTTTTTAGTCACTCTTTCTCTTGAAACATTGACCTCTTTTGTCCCTCAAACCTGCTTCTTTTTCCTTGTTTTTTTGTGGTTACTTTCTTCTACAATTTCTAGCGTCTAGTCGAGGGTTATTAGCATGTTTTTCTTTGTCTTATCTTTAAAGACGGTTTTCTAGTCTACTGGTTCCATGCTGGATGTAATACCTTCCCAATTTATAGCATTGGAGTAAAGATTAAAAATTTTGAATTTGCCTCTTTCTATAGCGTGTTATTTCATCTGTTGTTTTTACATTGATTATTATTTGAATCAGTTGTGATATGATATAATAGCTAGGGATATTTCCGTTATCAATTAGGTTGCTGTCGTTTGAAAAAAGCAAATCTGGGCAGTTGTTTTCTCTGATAGTTTGTTATTTCTTGTGTTAAGAAATTCACCAGTTAGGCATAACAGCATTTTTGCCTGCTCCTGGTCTTCCCGTGTGCCTCCCTCGTCTTCGTTTATACATAAATTTCTTCATATACTTTTGTATTTCATAAATGAAGAATTAAAGTCACCGCAATGATTAGCACTGAGGGTCGAGGAGTTTATAACTTTCATCAGGTTTGTGACCTCTGTAATGGTATCTGACAATGTTATAGTTGGTGTGTTTGGAAGTCTGTATATTACAATCAGTATATTTTTTAATTTTTCAACATTTGCCATTCCTATTCCTCGTAGTACTTTCACTTACTATAATTTCTGCCACGTGTTTTTCCGTGTGTATGGATAGCACATCTTCCTTTCATTGATCGCCTGGTAATTTCCTTCTGCGTTTGTTCTCTTCAATTCTCGGATGTTGCACTGGGGTTGCAGTGGACATCTTCAAAAGAATATTAGACACCAAGCTCAGAACAATCCCCGATCAGCCGGGCGTACCTGGCTATGAGAGGTGGAGAGTACAAGAAACCAACTCACTACTTCACCAGGCCAACTCGAGAGGGGAGCGACAAGCTTGACCTTCGTCAAATGAGGAATCATCTCGCGGAACCTTTGAAAGGTTTAAATTATGCATATGTAAATCTAGGAACAAGTTGTAACAAGTTTTAAAAAAAATAGTTATCCTTTTTAACAATATAATACAAGTCAGTTCTCTATGAAATCGTTTTCTTTCAATTAAAAATTAGTCTAACTAAATGCTTTTCCCTACTTTCAAATGAAAAGCATATTTTAGATTTAGGCATGATAAATTAATATTTCATGTACTTATAAATAATTGCACTGATTCTACTTTGACTATTTAAGCTTAGTTTCATCTTAATATTACACACTTTCAAGCAATCTTTATTTAGTTCATTTTTTCAAATGGTCAAGGAACTCCCTAGAGAACGCAATATTCTTCTACATTTAGTTTTAAGTACAGACCTAGACTTAATTAATATATTTGTAGGAGACAACTCCACCAGTGATCAAAGGCAAATAACTTTTGAAATTAAAATTAATGTTCATAATTCAGAGAGGCTGGATATACGTTTTGGATTTTAAAAACTTAATTTTGTGACAAAACTGCAATTTTCGACCAGTAATTGGGATGAAGATTTATCGCGTGATGATATTAATGGCGCATGGACTTCTTCATATAATTATTTTAAACGTTTTGAATCAAGTAATATCCCATTACGTAAAAAGAGAAGACAAAAACTTATAAAAAGTAAGCAGAACTATGGGTTATATATATTGAACCAAATAAAATTGAATCCGAAGGAATTCTATAATTATGTTATGAATAAAAATGTAACTTCGCAGACTATTGGTTCATTCACAGTCGAAAACAACGAACAAATTTATGATGACTTACAAATAACGAAAGTTTTAAGTAAATTCTTCTCTTCCGTCTTCAGTAACGAAATTGTGGACAACATTCTTGTTCTCGTGATCATGATCAGTAATGATCATTTAAAGCTTTACAATTTTACCATTAGTGAAACTGAGCTACTCTCGGCCAGAGGTAAAATTAATCCTAATAAAACTTCCGGTGCAGATATGCTCTACCCCAGGGTAATTAAAGAAATGAACTGCGCACTCGTCTCTCCTCTTTCATATATGTTTAATAATGATGATAATAATAATAATGATAATAATAATAATAATAATAATAAATTGTTACAGTTTGGAGAAGTTCCGTTCGACTGGAAACTGGCAAACATTTCGCCAATATTTAAAAAAAAAAAAGGGGACATCGCTTTCGAGAAATTATCGTCCCATTAGTGCGACTTTAGTAGTTGGTTAATGATATTGTAAATATATATTGCGAAAGTTACATGGTAGATTTATATACATTTCGATTTTCACAAAGCGTCTGATAAAGTTCCACACAGAAGATTACAGCTAACTTCATTCTCACGGAATTGATGGTAATGTTCTCAAATTAATCGAAATTGGCTAAGTGGACGTAAACAAAGACTGGTCATTAATGGCAAAGCGTCCAACTGGAACAGTGTAACTAGCTACATGCCTCAGGGATCAGTTGTGGGACCAGTTCTTTTTATTATTTATATCAACGACATCCATCGACTTGGGAATTAAGAGTATAGTTTCATAATTTGCGGATGATGCCAAACTAGGGGGACGAACAAAATCAGCGGCAGAAAGTTTGTAGATTCAAGAAGATATATGATAAATTATTGGAGTGTACATCGGTAGAAACAATGTTAAAGAATATTTTATGTGCGATAAGACACTAACGAGTATAACGGGAGAGAGATTTTGGTATTATTGCTGCCGACACTCAGAGTAAGCAATGTATCGAAGCGGTCAGAAAAGCGAATAGAACCTTAACCTATATTTTTATTGGTAGATCATCTGAATTTACAGCAAGTCAGAAAACGATGCTAACATTATATAATTCCGAAGTACATCCCGACCTGGAATACTGCGTTCATTTCTGGTCCCCATATTTACGACAGGACATATTGCAAAAGAATGGAGAGAGTGCAGCGACAGACAAACACACTTCTCCCTCAATTCTTCATTTTACACACTACACATTCTTTCAAAATTAAAAACAAAAATAACGTCATCAGTCTTCAAAACCTTGATTTCGGCTCTCTTTCGAATATAGGAGGCATTTTTAGGGCCGGTCGCCCATGGTTCCGCTTTCATATATATATATATATATATATATATACAGGGTGGGCCGTAAGTTTCCATACATAGGAAAAATAAACATTTTTTTATGGACAACCATTTTTATTTATATAATATGCTCTACATGGTTGCCATTGTTTTGAAAACACATTTCAATACGTGTTCCCCACTGTTGATGAACACGCATTAGCACAGTTGACGTTATGCTTGTATGGCGTTGGTGATACGTTCCTTTAGGATGATTTATGTCTCGTATCTTTTCCTGATACACCATGGCCTTCAGTGCCCCCAAAGATAGAAATCAAGGGGGTGAGATCTGGGATCTGGGAGGCCACTCCACAGGACCACGCCGACCAATCCAAGCATCCGGAAACTGCTGATCCAAATACCGACGCACGTGAAGACCATAAGTTTAAATTTTCCTATGTATGGAAACTTACGGCCCACCCTGTATATATATATATATATATATATATATATATATATATATATATATATATATATGACGAGAGCCTAACAAATACCCTAACATCCACTCCAGGTTAGCCCCCCCAAAAAAGTAGTGGGAAAAATGAACAAAAAATAAATGGCGTCATATACTTTATTAGTAAGACTATACGAGCAGTTAGCTTTATAAGGCTAACTAACGAAAAAATCACGACCTACCCTAACCATTCGTCAAGGGCGTACAGTTGACCTAACGATTGGTAAGGTTAAGTCGTGATATTTTCGTTAGTTAGCCTTATTAGGCTAACTAAAGAAGGCTGAGGGCCCTGATCTTCAGGTGATCCAAAGTATGAAACAAGGAATTGTAGAGAAAATGAAACGTACGATGTGGTTCGTTCAAAGGCAACAGTTAATCTACATTTACAATAAATTTTGTTTCGTTAACTTATGAAAATAGTCTATATTCAAATGTTTTCCTGTAGCGACCCGTGCAGTGTTATTTTTATAATGTAAGGGTACTGATCACCGATAACTTCTAAAATTAGGATTCTATAATTCACAAGGGGCATATTACCAGTTTTAGACTGCTGTTCGATTACCAGAGTTGAAGACGCGAAAGGATAATAGTAGAGGATCTGACTCACTTTTCATAGTCACAAGTATAAGGTATTTGGTTTATAAAAGCTCCACATTAAGTTATCTAAATGAATTAAAAAGCTATTTAGATTAGAATTTGGTGGTCAAGCACTTCATGAATGGAATATTGTTTTTATGTTAATAATTTAGGGTTTTCACTATCGGTATTAAAACAATAACAAAAAAACATGCAACATCCGGAACTCATTTTACCACAGTGTCGAAGTGTGCCTACGAGCAGTGTGACCATGTAATCCTGAACTCAGTGCGAATCCACAGCCGCACCGCCGCAGATATCAATCAGTATATATAAAGAAATGCTTCTTATAAACAAAACTGCAAATGTTGACCATTCCAAGTATAGTAGTAGTATGTTGTGCATTGTGATTTTCATATTACATACAATATGCAGATTTTTAATCTCACTTTTTTACTAGTTTCAGTGAAATAAAACAACCTTGTTCGGATTTTGTAAAAAGGATAGTAATTAATTAAGGTTCTTGGAACAACAATCGCCCATAGTCGGTTGTCGTGGTCGGGAATTCGACTCCCGATGAAGCTAGTAATAAAAATAGAAGTTAGGGCAATGAGGTCGCGCGTTAGTTGGCGTGAGCCAATAGAGTTGCGGTAAATTTAAAAAGTATTAAAATTACTGCGCGTACAAAACATCTCTGATGCAGAATACAGCGAAATTTCGCTTTTTCACTCGCTATATGGCTTCATTTGCCAGTAACTAGCTCATGCTTGAATCAACGGCGGGAGGCCCAATGTCATGGACTATTAGGAAACCCCCGCCATCACCATGGTGGCTTCTAGTTTTCACCCTTCAGCCAAAGAAGAACGGGAAGCAACCAGAGAGATTCGACCGCAGACCCGTTATCCGAAACCCATTGTTTTACCACTGAGCTACGATCCACATTAAAACTGCTTCCCTGTTTCTACTCTCTTTAAACTGGACGTACGATGAGACGGAAGAAGAAAATGCAACTTAAAATGGTTATTATAAGCTCACATTGTTAAATAGTTTTACTTATTTATTTCTTCTACAACCCACGTTCCACTCAAATAAAATTACCCAAAAAGAGACTGACCAAAATAACTGAATCAAGCTTACGACCTATTAGAAAAAAAAATCTAATATTAACGTACAATTAAGTGAATTTACAGAAACAATTCAAATTCTTGTTTAAGTAAAGTATATTTTAACTCGATTAATGTATGCTGTTTTGGTAGCTTTGGAAATAATTTAATGATATATCTAATCTGAAAATGATGTTTTGCAAATTTCAATTTTACAATGTATCTTTAGATCATTTTAGACTTGGATGACCTTAATAGGCCAGAGTAGCTTTACGTTTTTCATATATGTAATGTGATCCTTCCTTTGGCCTAAATCTTAACCGAATACATCTACCATAAATCAACCATATTAAATTAATAATGAAGGAGAGTTTTATATAAATAAAATAAAAAGTTACTCCATAAATTTATAATAATGTTACTCGTGTCTGAACGCTGCAAATGATTTTTATATCAGAACAAAACAGAATATCATTATCATCAGCATTATGTAATAAAGCTCTATTGGCAGGATATAAATCCCATATTATAGTATAATATTCATTTAAAAAGAAAAACTAAAAATTATCTATTGTGAATTCGGAGTCCGTTATACTTTGCCCTCGTAATTCTTCTTTAAAGAACGCATTTCTGTCACATTAGTTTATCAGTTTTAGGGATATTGAAAGCTGATTCATACCGAGCTCTTAGTATTTCGGATACTTCTTTTATATCATCAATTAAAGCATTGTTTTCATTCTTCAAAGGTCTCATTGATAGTCTCGTGATTTTTCTTCTTTCATTTTGCAATAGAGAAATTAAATGTTGTTGATAAAGAAATTACTGATGATACTACTATTGCAGACTCTTTAAATGCACATTTTACTTCAATAGCGGATAAGCTTCGCTCACAATTAATAAATAATGATCACTCACCTCTAGAATATGCGCCACCCAGCCCACTAAATTCATTTTCTTTTGTTCCTGCTACCTCTACTGAGGTCCAGAATATTATTGGTAAGTTAAAAAATACAAAAAATAACATTCATAACATTCCTGTACCTATATTGAAACTTGTTAAATATAAGATATCTGTAACTTTGGATAAAATTATCAAAGTATTTTCAAAGGAATATTCCCATCAATGCTAAAAACCGGTTGTATAACACCCCTTTTTAAAAGGGGTGATCCTACACTAGCAACAAATTACAGGCCGGTGTGTTTAGCAAAGTTTTTGAAAAAATTGTAAAAAGTAGAATGCAACGATATTTAGAATCCTACAATTTATTATTTCCAAATCAATATGGCTTCCGTAATAATAAAACAACGGAAATGGCTATTTCAAATCTTATGGAAAATGTAAATATAGCTAAGGAGAACAAAGAAATAATGATATCAATATTTATGGATTTGAGTAAGGCGTTTGATGTAATAGACCATAATATTAGATTTAATAAATTGTATTGTTACGGCTTTAGAGGAGCAGTCAGTGATTGTTTAAAAGTTATTTGTCCAAGAGATATAATTTTGTATCAGTAAATAAGGTTTGCTCCACTAAAGCGCTTATCAAACATGGTGTGCCACAGGGCTCAGTTCTGGGTCCACTGTTATTTTTATTATATATAAATGACCTTCCACGTTCATCTGATATACTGAACTTCATAATGTTTGCAGATGATACAACTCTCTTTTTCTTGCAAAGATGTTAATACAGCTAAGAATATATTTCATTCAGAATTCATCAGTGTAATGAAATGGTTGACCACCAATAAATTCTTCCTAAATACCAGTAAAACAAATTTCATGATTTTTACTAATAAAAGAAATATATCTTGATGAACTTAATGTTAATGAAATCGCCATAAAGGAGTGTACTGTAACAAAATTTCATGGTGTAATGATAGATAAGAATTTGCAATGGAGTGATCATGTAAATTATATCGCGAGAAAGATTTCAAGGAGCGTTGCTATAATGTTTAAACTTAGAAATGTAGTCCCTAAACAAGTTTTATTGACTATCATATTCTTGTTCTTCCTTATTTAACATACTGCACCCTTGTTTGGGGAAACTCCGCTAACAACGCATTAAATGATATCTTTATCATCCAAAAACGAGCAATAAGGTTATTATCTGATGCTGATTTCCTTGATCATTCTAGTTCATTATTTAAAGAGCTAAACCTACTAAAGCTCAACGATATAACCAAACTGGCACATTTTATTTTTATTTACGAGTGTAAGAACAAAATCATTAATTTGCAATAGGTAGATAGATATTTTGTAACTCATCAAGAAATCCACTCGTATCAGACCAGAAGATCAAAGTTTGTTATACCTCAATTTAGATTGTCTTCATCTCAAAAACTACCCATTTTCATTGGATTGAAACTATGGAATGGCTTGCATGCCGATATAAAAAATAGTGTGAATGTAAATTTGTTTAAAACCAAGTTGAAATCCCAATTAATAATGGGATACTAACAAAAATCTTGCATTAATGTCCACTAATAATGTTTAATATTGTCCATTAATATTGTTTAATATTGTAATACAAGTTTTAACTATTAATAATACTTATTTATTATTAATTTATAACTACCTGCTTATTTTTAATAAGACCCAGTAAAGCCTAAAGCTTAAGGGCCAAATTAAATAAAATAAATAGTCGAGCTTCACAATTATTCATGTCATTGTAAAAATTGTAAATAGACTACTGTATTTATTTTATTATTAATAAAGGTTATTCAATTAAAAAAATTGCAAAATTTGAAAGTAATTTTAATGAACCTTCATCGCTTATACAGTCTCCTTCCTCTGTATGGTTCTCAGTTAGATCCTGTATGACGCAATCTTTGTTCTCCAGTTTGTTTATTTTTCTGACGTCTTTGCACTTTTTATTTTTTAGTCACTCTTTCTCTTGCGTAACATTGACCTCTTTTGTCCCTCAAACCTGCTTCTTTTCCTTGTTGTTTTTTGTGGATACTTTCTTCTACAATTTCTAGCGTCTACTCGAGGGTTATTAGCATGTTTTTCGTTGTCTTATCTTTAAAACGGTTTTCTAGTCTACTGGTTCTATGCTGGATGTAATACCTTCCCAATTTATAGCATTGGAGTAAAGATTAAAAATTTCGAATTTGCCTCTTTCTATAGCGTGTTATTTCATCTGTTGTTTTTACATTGATTATTATTTGAATACAGTTGTGATATGATATAATAGCTAGGGATATTTCCGTTATCAATTAGGTTGCTGTCGTTTGAAAAGCAAATCTGGGCAGTTGTTTTCTCTGGTAGTTTGTTATTTCTTGCGTTAACAAATTCATCAGTTAGGATAACAGCATTTTTGCCTGCTCCTGGTCTTCCCGTGTGCCTCCCTCATCTTGGTTTATACATATATTTCTTCCTATACTTTTGTATTTCATAAATGAGGAATTAAAGTCACCGCAAAGATTAGCACTGAGGGTAGAGGAGTTTATAACTTTCATCAGGTTTGTGACCTCTGTAATGGTATCTGAGAATGTTGTAGTTGCAGTGTTCGGAAGTCTGTATATTACAATAAGTATAATTTTTATTTTTCAACATTTGCCATTCCTATTCCTCGTAGTACTTTCACTTACTATAATTTCTGCCGTGTGTTTTTCCGTGTGTATGGATAGCACATCTTCCTTTCATAAATTGCCTGGTAATTTCCTTCTGCATTTCTCCTCTTCAGTTCTCGGATGTTGCACTGGGGTTGCAGTGGACATCTTTAAAAGAATATTAGACACCAAGCTCAGAACAATCCCCGATCAGCAGGGCGTACCTGGCTATGAGAGGTGGAGAGTACAAGAAACCAACTCACTACTTCACCAGGCCAACTCGAGAGGAGGAGCGACAAGCTTGACCTTCGTGAAATGAGGAATCATCGCGCGGAACCTTTGAAAGGTTCAAGTATATAAATTATAAGTCTAGGAACAAGTTGTAACAAGTTTTAAAAAATAGTTATCCTTTTTAACAATATAATACAAGTCCGTCCTCTATGAAATCGTTTTCTATCAATTAAAAATTAGTCTAACTAAATGCTTTTCCCTACTTTCAAATGAAAAGCTTATTTTAGATTTAGCTATTGATAAATTAATATTTCATGTACTTCTAAATAATTGCACTGATTCTACTTTGACTATTTAAGCTTAGTTTCATCTTAATATTACACACTTTCAAGCAATCTTTATTTAGTTCATTTTTTCAAATGGTCAAGGAACTCCCTAGAGAACGCAATATTCTTCTACATTTAGTTTTAAGTACAGACTAGACTTAATTATATATTTGTAGGAGACAACTTCTCCACCAGTGATCAAAGGCAAATAACTTTTGAAATTAAAATTAATGTTCATAATTCAGAGAGGCTGGATATACGTTTTGGATTTTAAAAACGTAATTTTGTGACAAAACTGCAATTTTCGACCGATAATTGGGATGAAGATTTATCGCGCGAGGATATTAATGGCGCATGGACTTCTTCTATAATTATTTTAAACGTTTAGAATCAAGTAATATCCCATTACGTAAAAAGAGAAGACAAAAACTTATAAAAAGTAAGCAGAACTATGGGTTATATATATATTGAACCAAATAAATTGAATCCGAAGGAATTCTATAATTATGTTAGGAATATAAACGTAACTTCGCAGACTATTGGTTCATTCACAGTCGAAAACAACGAACAAATTTATGATGACTTACAAATGACGAAAGTTTTAAATAAATTCTTCTGTGACGTCTTCACTAACGAAATTCTGAACAACGTTCTTTTCTCGTGATCATGATCAGTAATGATCATTTAAAGCTTTACGATTTTACCATTAGTGAAACTGAGCTACTCTCGGCCAGAGGTAAAATTAATCCTAATAAAACTTCCGGTGCAGATATGCTCTACCCAGGGTAATTAAAGAAATGAACTGCGCACTCGTCTCTCCTCTTTCATATATGTTTAATAATGATAATAATGATGATGATGATAATAATAATAATAAATTGTTACACTTTGGAGAAGTTCCGTTCGACTGGAAACTTGCAAACATTTCGCCAATATTTAAAAAAAAAAAGGGGGACAAATCGCTTCCGAGAAATTATCGTCCCATTAGTGCGACTTTAGTAGTTGGTTAATGATATTGTAAATATATATTGCGAGAGTTACACGGTAGATATTATATACATTTCGATTTTCACAAAGCGTCTGATAAAGTTCCACACAGAAGATTATAGCTAAACTTCATTCTCACGGAATTGATGGTAATATTCTCAAATTAATCGAAAATTGGCTAAGTGGACGTAAACAAAGAGTGGTCATTGATGGCAAAGCGTCTAACTGGAACAATGTAACTAGCTACGTGCCTCAGGGATCAGTTCTGGGACCAGCTCTTATTATTATTTATATCAATGACATCGATCGACTTGGGAATCAACAACAAAGTTTCATAATTGGCGGATGATGCCAAACTAGTGGGACGAACAAAATCAGCGGCAGAAAGTTTGTAGATTCAAGAAGATATATGATAAATTACTCGAGTGCATATCGGTAGAAACAATGATAAAGAAAAGTATTTTGTGCGCGATAAGACACTAACGAGTATTACGGAAGAGAGATTTTGCTATTATTGTTGCCGACATTCTTAAACAGAGTAAGCAATGTATCGAAGCGGTCAGAAAAGCGAATAGAACCTTAACCTATATTTTTATTGGTAGATCACTTGAATTTACAGCAAGTCAGAAAACAATGCTAACATTATATAATTCCTAAGTACACCCCGATCTGGAATACGCGTTCATTTCTGGTCCCCATATTTACGAGACAGGACATACTGCAAACAGAATGGAGTGGTGCAACGACGGGCACACACACTTCTCCCTTATTATTCTTCATTTTACAACACTACACATTCTTTCAAAATTAAAAACAAAAATAGCGTCGTCAGGCTCGAAACCTTGATTTTGGCTTCTTTATATAGGAGGCATTTTTTAGGGCCGGTCAGCCATGGTTCCGCTTTCATAATATATATATCGAGACGAGACTAACAAAGACGCCAAGATCCACTCCAGGTTAGCCCAAGAAAATAGTAGTAGGGAAAATAAAAAAAAAAATAAATGGCGTCATATACTTTATTATTAAGCATATACACGAAATCATATAGCCAAAACATTTGATATTTAAATGAAGATGTGGTTTTCTGTTTTCCTCAAAGGAAAAACAAATGCTGTATTAAAAATATGAAATAAGGAGCCCGAAAAAATGAAACGTACGATGTGGTTCGTTCAAAGGCAGCAGTTAAATCTATATTTACAATAAATTTTGTTTGTTTAACTTATGAAAATAGTCTATATTCAAATGTTTTACTGTAGTGAGCCGTGCGGTGTTATTTTATATAATGTAAGTAGGGTAGTAATCACTGAGTACTCCTAAAATTATGATTCTATAATTCACAAGGGGCATATTACCAGTTTTAGACTGCTGTTCGATTACCATTGTTGAAGACGCGAGCGAGTAGTATAACTAAGATAGAATGAATTCATCAAGTTTAAAGTTCTCCAAAAGGATAATAGTAGAGGATTTAACTCATTTTTCAAAGTCACTTACAAGTATATGGTATTCGGTTTATTAAAGCTACACATTAACTTACCTAAATTAAATAAAAAGCTATTTAGATAAGAATTTGGTGGTCAAACACTTCATGAATGGAATATTTTTTTATGTTAATAATTTAGGGTTTCCACTATCGGTATTAAAACAAAAAATTTGCAACATCCGGAACTCATTTTCCCCACATTGTCGGAGTGTTCTCACGGGTTACTCGAGTCCGAGTATTAACAAACTTAACTTAACTTAACCTAACTTCACTGTCCTAACGTAACTTCTTAACCCTCAATATACTTGTCGATAGAATGTCAATTCGATCAGATGTCGTAATCCTGAACTCGGTGCGAATCTGCATCCGCACGGCTGCAGATATCAATCAGTATTATAAAAAGATAACTTATAAACAAAACTGCTTGATGGCAGTGTAGTGTTGTATTTTATGAACAGTTCTTTTATCAAAGGATACACTTTAATTGTTGAATGTCTGATGAATTATTCGCTAAATAATTAGATAATTCTTGATGAGGTTTGTTCTCAGTCCCACAAATTCATCACTGACTGAGTCTATGATAAAATTGATAAAGTATCGCGTTACTGACACTTATCTATATCGTATCTTTCGATAGAATACAAGTTATAAAAAAAGATCACGATACGATACAAGATACAGAAAATGTATCGCGATACTACGCCACCCTCGTAGTATGTTGTATATTGTGATTTTCATATTACATAAAGTATACAGATTTTTAATATCACTTTTTAACTAGTTTCAGTGAAACTAAAACACTAAACCTTTTTAGGGTTTTGTAAAAAGAATAGTAATTAATTAAGGGTCTTGGAACAACAATTACCCATAGTCGGTTGTCGTAGATTCGACTCCTGATGATGCTAGTAATAAATAGAGGAGTTAGAGCAATGAGGTCGCGTTAGTTAGCCCGAGCCAACAGAGTTGAGGTAAATTTAAAAAGTATTAAAATTACTCAGCGTACAAAGGTAAAAACATCTCTGATGCAGAAGACAGCGAAATTTCGCTTCTTCACTCGCTATATGGCTTCATTGCCAATTATTAGCTCGTGCTTATTTCATGAACGACGGGAGGCCTATACTTGAACCTGTAGTTGGGCAATACAGGAATTCTAGGAAACCCCTCCATCTTTATGGCTTCTAGTTTTCACCCTTCAGCCAAAGAACGGGAAGCAATAGAGATTCGACCGCAGGACCCGTTATCCGAAACACAGTGTCTTACCACTGAGCTACGATCCACGTTAAAACTCAGTTTCTATTTCTACACTTTTTAAACTGGGCGTACGATGAGACGGAAGGAGAAAATGCAACTTAAAAATGGTTATTATAAGCTCACGAATAATATTTTTTTTTACAACCCACATTCCACTCAAAAAAATTTACCCGATTTCAGTAACGAACACGTGGAAAAAAGACTCAAAGTGACCACTTCTCCATTCTTTATATCGACAATAACAAACATGAAAATGCTGAATCTAGCCTACGGCCTACTTAGAATCAAAAAATCTAATATTAACGTACAGTTTAATGAATTTACAGGAAACACAAGCATCTCGTAAATTGTTGAAGTAAAGTATATTTGGATCTTCTCCGTTTGGGGACTAGCAGCGAATTTTAATGAAAATCGGTATACTATACAGTTTTGGTCACTGATTTCAAAAATAACTTTTTTGGGGAGAAATGAAAAACAAACATGTTAGAGCACTTTAAATAATTAATGTGTTTTAACTAACTAATCGTCAAGGGCCTACAGTTGACCTAACCGGGCATTCAGTTAACCTAACCGAGCATTAATTCTTGATTTTTTTTTTCTGCTACTTTTACAGATCTGCCGGGATCCTTCAAAAAACGTATTCTTCGTAAAGTTGACCTATTTACCGTTTGACAGACGCTTTTGGCAACGAAAGAACTGGGTACTTTTATTAAAGGAACACACTTTCCCACACTTGGAGCACTTTTCAATAACAGTAGCAGTTTGTGACTGGCTAAATTTAACACAATGCTCTGTAACTAGTTTAAGCTAGTTAAAACGCATTAATTATTTAAAGTGCTCTAACATGTTTGTTTTTCATTTCTCCAAAAAAAGAAGTTATTTTTGAAATCAGTGACCAAAAGTACATTAGTATACCGATTTTCATTAAAATTCGCTGCTACCCCCAAAAGGAAAAGATCCGTATATTTTAACTCAAGTAATGTAGGCTATTTTGGTAGCTTTGGAAATAATTTAATGATATATCTAATCTCAAAAGATATTTTGGAAAGTTCATTTTTCCAATGTATCTTTAGATCATTTTAAACTTTGATAACTTTAATAGGCCACAGTAGCTTTATGTTTTCATATATGTAATGTAATGCGATTCTTCCTTTGGCCTAAATCTTAATGATTGGTTTATGGTTGATGTATTCGGTTAAATTATTGATGAAGTTGAGTTCTATATAAATAAACTAAAAAGTTACTCCATAAATATATAATGTGTACTCGTCTCTGAACGCTGCAAATTATTTTTTTATAAAAAAATTTATCATCATCATTATTATTATACAGGGTGTCCTATAAGTCCGGCATCATAGGAGAAATTCATATTTTTCTATTTCTACAAACCATAATTCATATTTTTTTTTATGCTCGGGATGCCAATTTCCCATCCACCATTCTGTTCAGTGACGAGGCTGTTTTTATGGAAATGGTGAGGTAAATCGACAGAACACCCGCTACTGGTCTCAAAACAACCCTCACTGGTATACCTCTTCAAAGGAACACGGTGCATCTCGGATGATGGTATGGTGTGGCATTTGGAAGGATCGCATCATAGGCCCCCTCTTTTTCGATGAACATGTCACTGGAGGCACCTACCTACGTATGCTCAAGGAAGAAGCATTTCCAAGTGTCTTGAACGAAGAAGGAAATTTCCCAACATGGTTCCAGCAAGACGGCGCTCCTGCACATTACAGCACCCAAGTAAGGAAATACCTGTAACAATTCCCTGGTCATTGGATAGGACGTCGAGGGCCTGTGGAATGGCCAGCTAGAACCCCGGACCTCACCCCACTAGATTTTTAACTCTGGGGCCACTTGAAAGCGCTGGTATACGCAGAGAAAATTAGGTGTGTTGAACATTTGTAGTAGCGCATTATTGGGGCATGTAACACCATTATTCCTGACATCATTCACCGTGTGCTTGCTGACTGGGTATCACGTCTGAATTTGTGTATTGAAAACAATGGTGGACATATTGAGCACGTTCTGTAAATAAAAGCTTTTGTTTTGCCTTTTTTTATTATTTTTCCTATGATGCCGGACTTATGGGACACCCTGTATAATGATAAGCTCTATTGGAAGGATATAAATCCCATATTACAGTACAATATTCTTAAAGTAATAAGCGATAGGGTAAATCAAACAATAATACATTTAAAAAGAAAAACTAAAAATCATCTATTGTGAATTCGGAGTCCGTTATACTTTCCCCTCCTATTTCTTCTTTAAGAACGTATTTCTGTCACATTAGTTTATCAGTTTTAGGGATATTGAAAGCCGATTCATACTGACCTCTTAGTATTTCAGATACTTCTTTTATCTCATCGAGTAATGCATTGTTTTCATTCTTCAAAGGTCTCACTGATAGTCACGTGATTTGTCGTTTTTCATTTTGCAAAATTTGACAAGTAATTATAATGAACTTTTATCGCTTCTATACACAGTCTCCTTCCTCTGTATGGTTCTCAGTTAGACCCTGTATGACAATCTTTGCTCTCCAGTTTGTTATTTATTTTTTTCTGACGTCTTTGCATTTTTTATTTTTCAGTCACTCTTTCTCTTGCGAAACATTGACCTCTTTTGTCTCTGAAACCTACTTCTCTTTCCATGTTTTTTTTTTTGGATATTTTCTTCTACAATTTATAGCGTCTACTCGAGGGTTATTAGCATCTTTTTCGTTGTCTTACCTTTAAAGATGGTTTTCTAGTCTATTGGTTCCATGCTGGATGTAATACCTTCCCAATTTATAGCCTTTGAGTGAAGATTAAAAATTTCGAATTTGCCTCTTTCTCTCGCGTGTTGTTTTTACATTGGTTGTCATTTCAATACATTTGTGATCTGGTATAATAGTCAGTGGTGGGCACCGTTAACCAAAAAGTTAACTTCGATAACGATAATCCGTTAACCCCAATTTTTAACTCCGATAATGATAATCCGATAATTTTACTACAAAGTTAACGGAAGTTAACAATAATCCGTTAACGATAACTATTTCTTTACTAACATTTAAAAAAAATCAAGGAAAAAAGCTTTAAAACCCATAGAAAATGTTTATTTATGCAAAATCCAACAATAAATAGGTATTTAACTATTTTTATCAAGTTTTGCAACTTTTTTGCTTAACTTTTTTTTTTATTTTTAATAAAAAATGTACTGATTACATGTTTTGAAACCCTTGTAACCAATGTTCCCTGTAATTTTTTTCAGTCCGTGTGCGCAAGAAATTTTCGTTGTGCATATATTTAGATTCATGGAGAAAAATTGTGCAAACTTTTCTGAGCGCTATTATCTTCAAAATGAAATATATATATAAATATTAAATACTTAATAAATACTATTTCCATAAGGTGATAGTTTGATCATTACGATACTATTAAATGGATATTAAAAAACTGTTTACAATATTATATATTCTTAAAAAAGAAAACATTTTATCCATTCTAAAAATATGAATAAAATAAAAAAAATAGTAAAATAAAATTCAACAAAATAAAGAAATAAAATAAAAATAACATTAATTGAAAATGACTATTTTAGTTATCATTTCTCAAAACAATTTTTAGCATTTAGCAATTTAAAATAAACTATCAACATTAATACATGATTTTATCCATTCACAAAATAGGAATAAAATAAAAAATAATTTTATTTTTTATAAATTATGAGATACTTACTATTCGTTTTTATGCAAAAATAAGAAAGAGAAGGTTTATATTCAATGCGTTAATGTATAAAAGAAAAAAAATGCAAATACATAGAGTAAAAAAATCTGTATTGCGTAATTGCACGGACGTCGGCGAAGTCGGGCGGAAGGTGTTAATACTTAAAAGAGCGACTATAGAGTATGTTGATGCAAATGGTCAGACCTTGTGTGACGGTATATTTTTTAAATTACTTCATTTACTGTCGTGACTCATGATACGCTTGAGCCTGTGCGCATTTTATTTTGCTGTGTGCGCGGGTTTCACAACGCGTGTGCGCGCGCACACGCGCACACCTTAGAGGGAACATTGCTTGTAACCACTAACCATTAACTAAATTTTAATTTACCAGAGAATTATTATGGCGGGAACTGAAGTTATGGCGGTTTGAATTCATTCGCGGAGCGGTGATCTTCCGTGAATGATTCCTCGCAGTTAACGTGTTAACGGACTTTAACAGACTAAATATCGAGTTATCGGAAGTTAACTGGTCCGATAACGATAAATGGAAATTAACTTCCGTTAATAGTCCGTTAAAAAAAGTTAACTTCGTTAATTAACTGTTATCGGATTAACGCTTTAGTGCCCAACACTGATAACACTGGTCAACACTCATTTTATTGCCAATCATATTAGAGTGATTTTGGGGTAACTTTGTGGTGCTGATTCCGAATATGACATTGGTTTTGCTAGATTGGCTCTAATTTATGAGATAATTGGTACCCCATTGAAACACGTAAAAATGCAAAAAAATTTATGTTCAGGCGGAGCCTACTTACAAATCGCATTGAAATTGTCTCAAATCATACAAAAGTAAACACATGAAATACATAATGGCATTTTATTCGGTATAATAACAAATAAACACAGTAAGCTGATTCGCATAATTACAATTAATGTATAGTAAATCTCTGTTTGTACGATTCTCTTTTATGTGGGTTATCAGGACAATCACGTTGGAGGTTCCAGCAATAGTCTGCTATCATGTGTCTGTCCCATCTGCCTTGATACCTTTCCTCCATCACCTTGATATCTTGATGAAACCTCTCCCCTTGTTCCTCGTTAAAATCACCAAGATTATCCGGAAATCTGTGTAAGTGGCTATGGAGAAAGTGTACCTTTATGCTCATATTAGTACCCAACTTTTCAAAGTTTGTGAGCATGTTTTGCACCAGTTCTTCATAATTGTCTGCTTTGTGGTTACCCAAGAAGTTCTTGACAACTGAGACATAACTGCACCAGGCAGAAGCTTCAACACCATTCATAAATTTTGTGAAATTAGAATCCTTGATAAGTGTACGGATTTGAGGGCCATCAAAGATTCCAGCTTTTTGTTTTTCCATACTTAGTCCAGGGAACGATCTACAAATGTATTTGAAGCAATCGCCATCTTTGTCCAAGGCCTTAACAAATTGTTTCATTAGTCCCAGCTTGATATGAAGTGGTGGGAGGATGATTTTTTCCCTGTCAACCAAAGGCTCGTTAATGATGTTCGCTGCACCTACAGTCATGTTTTCTCTTGAAGGCCATGTCACTTTTTTCCAATGATCTTGCCTTGCCCTACTATCCCATAAACAGATGAAACAAGGGTACTTCGTATATCCACTTTGCTGCCCAAGCAAGAAGTTTACCATCTTTACACGTACCGCTCCACTGCCAACTGTCAACTGACTACTGGTTGGGTGGCCGATGACTTATATACGGAGGGGGAATATTCTAGAATGATCGCGGAGTAAACACTAAGAATATTCGCGTGTCTCACCATCTAGAATGTTCCGGTAGTTTCCCATATGCACGCGTTATGGTTACGTTTCCTATTAATTGAGGGTATTCATTATCTCAAGAACTAGAGCCAAATCGGAAAAACTACTTTCATTTTGGAATTCAGCAACCCCAAAATACCCTAAATTCGTGCGAATTTCCTTGGCAACGAAACAAAAAAAATTTTTTGTTGAGCTGTGTAATAGTTAGGGATATTTCTGTTAGCAGTTAGGTTGCTGTTGTTTGTAAATACCAAATATGGGCAGTTGTTTTCTCTGATATATTGTTATTTCTTGTGTTAACATAAATTCATCAGTTAGAGATAGCAGCATTTTGGCCTGCTCCTGGTCTTCCCGTGTGCCTCCCTCGTCTTCGTTTATACATACATTTCTTCCATACTTTTGTATTTCATAAATGGGGAATTAAAGTCACTGCAAAGATTAGCACTGAGGGTCGAGGAGTTTATAACTTTCATCAGGTTTGTGACCTCTGTAATGGTATCTGAGAATGTTGTAGTTGGAGTGCTCGGAGGTCTGTACATTACAATAAGTATGTTTAATTTTTCAACATTTGCCATTGCTATTCCTCGTAGTACTTTTACTTACTATAATTTCTGCCATATGTTTTTCCGTGTGTATAGATAGCACATCCTCCGTCTATAGATCGCCTGGTAATTTCCTTCTGCATTTGTTCTCTTCAGTTCTCGGACTCTCCTATTTGTCGACTGTCTTTTTATTTGTTAAATATTTAGTAACAGAATCGTACTTACTACTTTTACAAAAGTTGGGTACCCTGTTTGCTGATGATTTTGGTTGCTCAACTGTCGTCTTCCTTCGAGGGTAGTGGTAACCACATTTTTAACCGTACTTGTATCTTCCGTATCGTGCATAAATTTGGCAGATACTAAAATGTTGGAACATGCAATAATTGTTTGCAGATTTACAATTCCCATTTTTGTAGTGGAAGTTTCTTAAAGTGGGATATGCATAAATGCAGGTACAGATCCAGGATTTATACCAGGGGGCGGCAAGCAAATCTATTTCAAAGATTAATAAGCCAACGACAAAAAAAAATCTTGCATACTGAAGTGAACACATGCACAGTTGACAAACTTATGAAATATCGCACATTGTTACATATACCTAGAGGTTAAAACTAAATCACACCAAACAACTGCAAGGTACATTCACATATAGATACATCTCTAAGAATGTCGCGTTAAATAAAGCGTGAATGCTTGCACACAACTAGGAATTAGAAAATCCACCATATTTATCAAGTCTATTACAAACGGCAAAATATGTGCGAATTTAATACACAAGTATCCGAGCAAATAATATCCACAGCTGTCTATGCGTCACAATTACAGCTTTAAGAATATATAAAAATAAAATAAAACAAATTTACAGCAAAAATTAATTATTTACACAGAAATTCAATTTTGTGCCGTCGCTACCTACATACAACCAACATCAGACGACGTAACGACCAGACATCCTTACTCACTGCTGGTGAAATACTGGGTCGGTGGCGGAGCCCCGTGAGCCAGCGCATTTTAAGCTTATTTTGTGTAAAAACTATCTGAAAATGTCAGTGCAACTGCCATTTTTGAACAGCCACTATACAGCCATCCACATGAAATATGTACCCTTTCCATACGTGGTATGGATGGAATAGTAGAACCGGAAATTATTAGTAGTAGTCTCAGATACTTTGTGGTGGATAAAAAGTAATTGGTGAAAGATGTAAGAGTAGTACCAGCTGTCTTTTGACTCGGATGATAGACTTGTTAAAGCCAAAATTTTGCTTCCAGTACCACAAAAATATAAAAAAGCCTAGAAGGAGAAGTGTGTGCACGGAGAATATACCAGAAAAACTGGAGAGATTAGAACTAGACCTGAGGAGGCTTTCGGGACAAAGGTAGCTACGGAAATAGTGGAGGTGGTTTGGGTTGAGTTTAGGAGAACAATGGAAGGAATACAGCGAGAGGTGATTAGAGAAAGGGTAGTTGGAGGGTAAAAAATAAATAAATAAGATACGTGCTTTTAGGAGATGGCTTAACGATAGAAATGAGCAAACAAGGCAAGAATATGTCCAAATGAGAAACCACACCAACGAGGTTAAAAGAAGAACGAAACGCTGTGTGGGGGAGAAAATAGGTAGAGACTTAGGAGAGAATTTTCAAGCCTCGAAGAAGTTACTGTACAGCATGGGTAAGAAGTATAAAAATGGAGAAAGCAAGAAAACAACAGTGGCGATTAAAAACGCACATGGTGAAGTCCTCACCGATAAAAGCGAGGTGGACGCACGCTGGAAGGAATACTTCAGACAGCTTTTGAATAACGAGAACAAATATGATGAGGTCAGACGGGAGGAGCGGGTAAATCATGAGAAACATGAGGGGGAGAGAGATCACTAGAGAGGAGGTTATTCAAGCACTAAAGAGGATGAAGAATAAAAAAGCTCCCGGGCCACATGCAATTGTCGCAGAAACACTAAAAGCAGCTGGTGATCCTGCTGTGGACTGGCTGCTAAGCATTTTCCGAGTGGTGTGGTCGCAGGGAATTGTACCGGCAGAATGGGGCAGAAAATTATGTCCTATATACAGGGTGTCCCAGAATTAACTATTTCAATGAAATCGGACAAATTTTTTAAAAACACACTTTTATTTATGTTTATCATGTTTAATATGTGTTAAAAATGTATAAATTTCTAAAAAAATTTCATAATTTTATTTTCATAATTTTTTCATTATCTGGTCCAATGAAAGACGGTCTGAAGTCATAGAATGGCAGAGACACTCTCCAAAAGTTAACGTGTGGCTTGGAATTACCAAATCCAAAATTTATGGTGCTCCATCTTGTTGAAACACAACATTATCAAGAATGCCATCATCAAGAAGCTGTGGTTCGAGAAACTGCTGAAGCATATCAAGGTAGACGGTATCTGTTACAGTTGCTTCTGCAAAGAAGAATGGGCCATAAATTTTGGATTTGGTCATTCCAAGCCACACGTTAACTTTTGGAGAGTCTCTTTGCCATTCTATGACTTCAGACGGTCTTTCATTGGACCAGATAATGAAAAATGAAAATAAATTATGAAAAAAAATGAAATTTAGAAATTTATACATTTTTAACACATATTAAACATGATAAACATAAATAAAAGTGTGTTTTTAAAAAATTTGTCCGATTTCATTGAAATAGATAGTTAATTCTGGGACACCCTGTATAAAAAGAAGGGAAGTGAGCAGGAATGTCAAAACTACCGTGGCATATCTTTGATGTGTCATGTGGAGAAAATATATGAAAGGATTTTGGAACATAGAATACGAAACATACTGGAACCTGGGTTACTGGAGTATCAATGTGGTTTTCGTGCAGGCCGGAGTACTATAGATCAAATTTCAGCCATAAGACAATATACTGAGAAGAGCCGAGAATTCAATTTGGACCAATTCATATGTTTTTTGGATCTGGAGAAGGCATTTGATAGTGTACCCAGGGAGAAGCTGTGGGTGGTTTTGAATGAGTGTGTGCCATCCAAGCTTCTGAGAGCAGTAATGAGCACCTAGAGGGTCTCCCAGAGCACGGTGGTGGGATCGGAGGAGTGGTTTGATGTAAGTACAGGAGTTAAACAAGGGAGTGTTCTGTCACCCATTTTATTTATTGCCTACATCAACAGGGTTATGGAACACGTAACTGAGGAAATTGAAGAGGAAATAGAAATTTTTGGATATGCTGATGATGTAGCTGTTGGGACTAACACAGCACAATCCCTGGAGAGAATTATGCAGAGGTGGGATGAGAGATTGAGGGAGTATGGACTGAAACTGAATTATGATAAAGCTGTATATATGGTGGTAACGAGGGGAGCGAATGAGGATGGAATCTTTGTTAGGGGAAGAGAAATGAAATAGACGGACACATTTAAATACCTTGGTAGTGTGATAGAAAATGATGCGGGTATGGATCCAGAGGTGAATGAAAGAATTGCTAAATATAGCAGAAATGTTTCCTTCCTGTGCCCCCTATTGAAAGATCAAAACATCCATAAAAAGGTAAAGACGCATATATACACAACAATATTGAAACCAATCTTACTACACGGCAGCGAGACTTGGGCCCTAACCACAAGGACGAGGGGAAAACTGCAAGCAGCTGAAATGAGGGCCCTGAGATTGATAGGAGTAAGTAGATTGGAAAATAAGGAACACTGAAATAAGAAGACGATTGGGTGTAACTTCGGTTAATGAGAATATTGAGAGGAACCAACTGAGACGGTACGGGCATATCCAACGAATGCCGATGGAAAGGAGAGCAAGAAGAATGCTGGAATGGGCCCCTCAAAACAAAAGACTAGTTGGAAGACCCAAGATCCGATGGATGGATGGATAACATCAAGTGTGCTGTCGAGAAGTGTGGAATCAGTCTCCAACGGCGAACTTGTGTGGAGATCGTGAGGCATGGAGGAGTCTCGTCGGAGGGCTCCCAACTGACAGACCGCTTCAGGTCTACCAGGCGCCTGGTAAGAAAGGAAAGTCACATTGGCGCATTCTAAGCTATATGATGATGTAATTACTCGTATTTTCTGAAATTTCAAATCAGGTATTGATCCTATAGTTTTCATATTTAACAAAGAAATTAACTATTTTATTCACACATTTATTGATTTCACCCATACAATTATTTAGTGTATCCACGTTTAACATATCCGTGAATAACGAAATCATTAGAAGAGATCCAAATGAAACTCTCACGTATAAGGCAAGTTAAACGGCTGCAGAAAGAGCTAGATCAGTTGAGACAGAAGAAACGCACATCTGAGGTGTAGCTCTGAATACACGAAAGGCCTTGGAATCGTTTTTCTTTTTCATTGTGGGTTTGCAGCATATATATATATAATATTTGGCGGTGAACTTTGGTTATAATTACCGCAGATTTTTTCCTGGACTTTCCAAAGGGGCTGCCCACCGCCTCCGTCGCCACCCTCCCTTGGCTACGTCCCTGACCAATTGCCAAGGGCGTACAGGTGACCTAACCGGCCATTCAATTAATCCCAAAAGTATCCCGCTCTACAACTTTAGAATGAGACGAACAAAAATTAACCATTTGAATGCCCGATTAGGTTAATTGAATGCTCTTGACGATTGGTTAGGTTAAGTAGTGATATTTTCGTTAGTTTTAACGAAAATATCTCGACTTAACCCGTGTCAAAGTTGTTACTAACTGAAAAGAAGAAAACTTGGTGGTATAAAGGAAAAGATCCGCTAAAACTATATCTTGCGGTACCATTGAAGTACAGATTACAACTTTATTAAATTATTCAATTTTGGTTAAAGTTAAATTTAACATTCTCAAAATGAAGTCCCTTTTTTCAGCAAAAGGCATTTATTTAATTTATGAAAAAACAAACACTATTATTAATATTGTATATTATTATAAGAAGAGTATTCCATTTTCTGTTTATCGTACCGACTATATCGTGGCCATGTAGCAACACCGCTTCCCCTAAGATGTACGAGGTTAACCCTTTCGCTGGTCAATGAGCGCAGGTTACCTCGCTCAGAGTCTGACATTTCGCAGACCATTCACCCGAGGGCCGTTTCCTCCAATAGGCGAAACGAAATAGGCGACTGCCTAGAGCCCCGCGACGGTTAGGGTTCCCCATCAGCCTTCGTATTTTATGTTTACAGTTATTTATAATTTAATAATTTAGTTATTTGTATTAATTTATAATTTATTTATAGTTTTTTATATTTAATGTTAGTAGTTTAGGAGAGAAAGGAATGATACAATAGGGATTGAATTCGAAAATCTTTGTATTTATTGAGTGAATGTTTTTAAAAATGTAAAAATGTTTTTGTTCAAAGTGTGCGCAGTGTTAATTACTGTATGTTTAAAAATTACAACAAAAGAAACTAACTTTCAATGAAAATTTTCATTTTGGCAATACAAATTTGGCTTATTGTGTGAAATGCTAGTTATAGGCATATTCTTTAAAATAAATTAAAAAATTTAGTAACCATTTCGCTTTCTGTCCTATTTATGGCGCTCTCTCCCTCACAATTATATATATATATATATTATATATATATATATATATATATATAAGGCAGACGTTCTCATACATATCTGGCAAATGATCAGCTAATGGGGTTGGGGCCCCCCCCAAAAAAAAATGACTAGGGCCCCAAAAATGCTAGAATCGGCCCTGCCTCACCCTTACCCCCGTCTCAGCCACAGATGAGATTTGCCCAACAGGGCATAATGCGAAAGGATCGACACACGTTTGGTCTTTTCATTGATTAATATCCAATTAATGAACAGACCAAACGTTCCTTTGGAGACGCATAGCAGGATGGTCACGTATACGATAGGTGACCAATTTAGGGTGGCCCTTAGTTGTATGAGATTTTCTGAAATGAAATATTTTTTATCTCCCAACCTCCAAAGTTGTTCTAATCCATGTAAAAATGCTCTGTGTAAAATTTCAGCTCAATCAGACAATATAAAGATGGCCCCCAAAGGCCCTAAAGTTTCAGATTTTAACAATATTGATATTTTTTCATATAAAACCATTTTTATCTTCTTTACAGTGTTTTATTCGAAAGAAATATAGAATATGATCGAAATAAAATTCAATTTACAATAAATTTAGTTATAACCATTATTTACTTAAAACCAAAATTGGACGAGATATTCACGGAAATTTAAAAGTATCACAAGTGCGTAAAAAAACCGCTTCTGGAAGGTTCTAGAAAGTTCTGCGCCTGCGGCCTATATAAGCTGCGTAATTATTTGTTGTAAATAAAATTCTCTTTCGATTATGCTTTGTGATTATTTTCCCAAACAAAGTTTGCAAATGAATTATAAAGGTTTTATGTTAGAAATACCAATTATCGGTGAATTTTGAAACTTTAGGGCCTTTGGGGGCCACCTTAATATAGCCCAATTGAGCTGAAATTTTGCACAGAGCACTTTTTTATATATTGGAAGAAGATTAGGGGTTGGGAGCAAGTAATTTCAAAAGTTGAAAAATAAGGGCCACCCAAGTGACCATCCTGATTTGCAATGAGATATACCGACCCATAGATGATTCGGATTTCGCGTAAAATAATCCTATTATCCCACCTTATTCATCGTAGTTGTCTCCATTTACGAAAATTTATGGAGTTTATTTACAAGGTTTAATTTAATATGGACCGTAGCTCAGTGGTAATGCGTTGGGTTTCGGATAACGGGTCCCATGGTCCCGTCTCTGATTGCTTCCCGTTCTTTGTGGCCAAAAGTGAAAACCGGAGGCCCTCCAGTAACTGATCACTGCAACTGATCATCGCACCAAAAGCTGTTCTGCAACAGAGGTTATTTTATCTTTTTTTAATGTCACATTTTTATTAACGTTAAAAAAGGTTAAGAATTTATTAAAACAATGTCAATGTGTGGAATGTAACTTTTGTATAAATTCAAATATAATATCGCAATTACACTTTATTCACATTTCAATAAATACCAACTATACATTTTTCACAAATGTTGCAAAATTTTACAATTACAAGTAATTTGTGTGTGTGTGTACAAAATCTTTGTATTTGTAAAATAAAAAATTTCCAACGATGATGCATTTGAATAAACTATGAAATGAATTAAACAAATTCAAAGTTCACGCATAATGGTAACAATGAAAATGAATTATATGTATATATACAAATCTGGGAACAGTGTAAAAGTTAAAAAAAAATTGTATCCTTTTTTACCAACATAATATATGTCCGTTCTCTGTGAAATCGCATTCTTTCAAATAAAATTAGTCGGTAACTAAATGCTTTTCCTTACCTTCAACTAAAAAGCATATTTTAGAATTTGGCATTTATAAATTTATATTTCATGTCGGTCTCTATATTAAGAGTATAGTTTCGTAATTTATGGATGATGCCAAACTAGGGGACGAACAAAATCAGCGGCAGAACGTTCTTAATTCAAGAACCATATATGATAAATTACTCTCGTGCTATCGGTAGAAAATGCTAAAGAAAACTATTTTGTGTGTGATAAGACACTTAACGAGGGTTTAACGGGAGACTTTTTGGTATTATGTTGCCGACACTCAGTAATCAATGTATCGAAGCGGTCTAAAAAGCAAATAGACTTAGGATTTATTTTTATTGGTAGATCATTTGAATTTACAATAAGTGAGAAAACAATGCTAACAATACATAATTCCTAGTAACCCCGAACTGGAATACAGAATTCATTTCTGGTCTCCATATTTACGACAGAACATACTGCAAACAAAATGGAGTGTGTGCAGCGATGGGGAAACACACTCTCCCTCTATTATTATTCATTTTACATACTACACAATATTCCAAAATTAAAACAGTCAGTCAGTCTTCAAAACCTTGATTCGGCTTTCTTTCGTATATAGGAGGCATTTTTGGGGTCGGTCGGTTATGGTTCTGCTTTCATATATATATAATATATATATCGAGAGAGGCTAACAAAGACCCTAAGATCCACTCCAGGTTAGCTCCAGAAAATAGTGAGAAAATTATAAATGGAGTCATTTTATTAGTAAAAACTAACGAAATCATTATATCCAAACATTTGATATTTAATAAACTGATGTTGGTTTTCTGTTTTCTTCGTAAAGATAAAACAAATATTAAAATATGAAATAAGGAATTGTAGAAAATGAAACGTACGATGTGGTTGTTCAAAGGCAGAAGTTGAATCTACATTTACAATAAATTTTGTCGTTAACTTATGAAATAGTCTATATTCAAATGTTTTCCTGTAGCGACCCGTGCAGTGTTATTTTATATAATGTAAGTAGGTAGTGATCACCGTAACTCCTAAAAATTATGATTCTATAATTCACAAGGCGCATATTACCTACCAGATTTAGACTGCTGTTCGATACCAGAGTTGAAGACGCGAATAGTATAACTAATATAGAATTAATTCATTAAGTTTAAAGTTCTCCGAAAGGATAACACAGGTCAACAAAAAAAAATTTTTTTCGTGCCAAGAAATTTCGTACGAATTTAGGGTATTTTGGGGTTGCTGAATTCAAAATGAAAGTAGTTTTTCGACTTGGTTCTAGTTCTTGAGATAATGATACCCTCAATTAATAGGAAACGTAACCATAACGCGTGCATATGGGAAACTACCGGAACATTCTAGATGGTGAGACCGAATAAAATGCCATTATGTATTTCATGCGTTTACTTTTGAATGATTTGAGACAATTTCAATGCGATTTGTAAGTAGGCTCCGCCTGAACATTAAATTTTTTGCATTTTTACGTGTTTCAAGGGGTACCAATTATCTCATAAATTAGAGCCAATCTAGCAAAACCGATGTCATATTCGGAATCAGCACCACAAAGTTACCCCAAAATCACTCTAATATGATTGGCAATAAAATGAGTGTTGACCAGTGTAATAGTAGAAGATCTGACTCACTTTTCATAGTCACAAGTATAAGGTATTTGGTTTATTAAAGCTACATACGAATTTAAAAGCTATTTAGATTAGAATTTGGTGGTCGAGCACTTCATGAATGGAATATTGTTTTAGGTTAATAATTTAGGGTTTTCACTATCGGTATTAAAACAAAAAAAAAAACATGCAACATCCGGAACTCATTTTACCACAGTGTCGGAGTGTGCCCACGGGCAGTGTGACCATGTATGTTGACCATTCCAAGTATAGTAGTAGTATGTTGTACATTGTGATTTTCATATTACATACAATATGCATATTTTTAATCTCACTTTTTTACTAGTTTCAGTGAAATGAACACAACCTTGTTCGGATTTTGTAAAAAGGATAGTAATTAATTAAGGTTCTTGGAACAACAATCGCCCATAGCCGGTTGTCGTGGTCGGGATTCGACTCCCGATGATGCTAGTAATAAAAATAGAAGTTAGGGCAATGAGGTCGCGCGTTAGTTGGCGTGAGCCAATAGAGTTGAGGTAAATTTAAAAAGTATTAAAATTACTGTGCGTACAAAACATCTCTGATGCACAAAGCGAAATTTCGCTTTTTCACTCGCTATATGGCTGCATTTGCCAGAAACTAGCTCATGCTTGAATGAACCGCGGGAACCAAGACAAATACTGATTATGATTGGAAACCCACGCCATCACTATGGCTTCTAGTTTTCACCCTTCAGCCAAAGAACGGGAAGCAACCAGAGAGATTCGACCGCAGGACCCGTCATCCGAAACCCAGTGTTTTACCACTGAGCTACGATCCACATTAAAACTACTCTGTTTCTACACTTTTTAAACTGGACGTACGATGAGACGGAAGAAGAAAATGCAACTTAAAAATGGTTATTATAAGCTCACATTGTTAAATACTTTTATTTATTTATTTCTTCTACAACCCATATTCCACTCAAATAAAATTTACCCGATTTCAGTAACGAACACGCAAAAAAAATAAACAAAGACCGTGACCACTTCTCCATTCTTTATATCGACAATAACAAACATGAAAATGTCTGAATCAAGCTTACGACCTATTTAGAAAAAAAATCTAATATTAACGTACAATTAAGTGAATTTACAGGAAACGCAAACATCTTTCAAATTGTTTAAGTAAAGTATATTTTAACTCGATTAATGTATGCTTTTTGGTAGCTTTGGAAATAATTTAATGATATATCTAATCTGAAAATGATGTTTTGCAAATTTCAATTTTACAATGTATCTTTAGATCATTTTAGACTAAGATGACCTTAATAGGCCAGAGTAGCTTTACGTTTTTCATATATGTAATGTGATCCTTCCTTTGGCCTAAATCTTAACCGAATACATCTACCATAAATCAACCATATTAAATTAATAATGAAGGATAGTTTTATATAAATAAAATAAAAAGTTACTCCATAAATTTATAATAATGTTACTCGTGTCTGAACGCTGCAAATGATTTTTATATCAGAACAAAACAGAATATCATTATCATCAGCATTATGTAATAAAGCTCTATTGGCAGGATATAAATCCCATATTATAGTATAATATTCATTTAAAAAGAAAAACTAAAAATTATCTATTGTGAATTAGGAGTCCGTTATACTTTGCCCTCGTAATTCTTCTTTAAAGAACGCATTTCTGTCACATTAGTTTATCAGTTTTAGGGATATTGAAAGCTGATTCATACCGAGCTCTTAGTATTTCAGATACTTCTTTTATATCATCGATTAAAGCATTGTTTTCATTCTTCAAAGGTCTCATTGATAGTCTCGTGATTTTTCTTCTTTCATTTTGCAATAGAGAAATTAAATGTTGTTGATAAAGAAATTACTGATGATACTGCTATTGCAGACTCTTTAAATGCACGTTTTCCTTCAATAGAGGATAAGCTTCGCTCACAATTAATAAATAATGATCACTCACCTCTAGAATATGCGCCACCCAGCCCACTAAATTCATTTTCTTTTGTTCCTGCTTCCTCTACTGAGGTCCAGAATATTATTGGTAAATTAAAAAATACAAAAAATAACATTCATAACATTCCTGTACCTATATTGAAACTTGTTAAAGATAAGATATCTGTAACTTTGGCTAAAATTATCAAAGTATTTTCAAAGGAATATTCCCATCAATGCTAAAAACTGGTTGTATAACACCCCTTTTTAAAAGGGGTGATCCTACACTAGCAACAAATTACAGGCCGGTGTGTTCATTATCTGTGTTCAGCAAAGTTTTTGAAAAAATTGTAAAAAGTAGAATGCAGCGATATTTAGAATCCTACAATTTATTATTTCCAAATCAATATGGCTTCCGTAATAATAAAACAACGGAAATGGCTATTTAAATCTTATGGAAAATGTAAATATAGCTAAGGAGAACAAAGAAATAATGATATCAATATTTATGGATTTGAGTAAGGCGTTTGATGTAATAGACCATAATATTAGATTTAATAAATTGTATTGTTACGGCTTTAGAGGAGCAGTCAGTGATTAGTTTAAAAGTTATTTGTCCAAGAGATATAATTTTGTATCAGTAAATAAGGTTTGCTCCACTAAAGCGCTTATCAAACATGGTGTGCCACAGGGCTCAGTTCTGGGTCCACTGTTATTTTTATTATATATAAATGACCTTCCACGTTCATCTGATATACTGAACTTCATAATGTTTGCAGATGATACAACTCTCTCTTTTTCTTGCAAAGATGTTAATACAGCTAAGAATATATTTCATTCAGAATTCATCAGTGTAATGAAATGGTTGACCACCAATAAATTCTTCCTAAATACCAGTAAAACAAATTTCATGATTTTTACTAAAAAGAAACGTATATCTTGATGAACTTAATGTTAATGAAATCGCCATAAAGGAGTGTACTGTAACAAAATTTCATGGTGTAATGATAGATAAGAATTTGCAATGGAGTGATCATGTAAATTATATCGCGAGAAAGATTTCAAGGAGCGTTGCTATAATGTTTAAACTTAGAAATGTAGTCCCTAAACAAGTTTTATTGACTATCATATTCTTGTTCTTCCTTATTTAACATACTGCACCCTTGTTTGGGGAAACTCCGCTAACAACGCATTAAATGATATCTTTATCATCCAAAAACGAGCAATAAGGTTATTATCTGATGCTGATTTCCTTGATCATTCTAGTTCATTATTTAAAGAGCTAAACCTACTAAAGCTCAACGATATAACCAAACTGGCACATTTTATTTTTATTTACGAGTGTAAGAACAAAATCATTAATTTGCAATAGGTAGATAGATATTTTGTAACTCATCAAGAAATCCACTCGTATCAGACCAGAAACAGATCAAAGTTTGTTATACCTCAATTTAGATTGTCTTCATCTCAAAAACTACCCATTTTCATTGGATTGAAACTATGGAATGGCTTGCATGCCGATATAAAAAATAGTGTGAATGTAAATTTGTTTAAAACCCAGTTGAAATCCCAATTAATAATGGGATACTAACAAAAATCTTGCATTAATGTCCACTAATAATGTTTAATATTGTCCATTAATATTGTTTAATATTGTAATACAAGTTTTAACTATTAATAATACTTATTTACTTATTTATTATTAATTTATAACTACCTGCTTATTTTCAATAAGAGACCAGTAAAGCCTAAAGCTGAAGGGCCAAATTAAATAAAAATAAAAAGTCGAGCTTCACAATTATTCATGTCATTGTAAAAATTGTAAATAGACTACTGTATTTATTTTATTATTAATAAAGGTTATTGAATTCAAAAAAATTGCAAAATTTGACAACTAATTTTAATGAACCTTCATCGCTTCTGTACAGTCTCCTTCCTCTGTATGGTTCTCAGTTAGATCCTGTATGACGCAATCTTTGTTCTCCAGTTTGTTTATTTTTCTGACGTCTTTGCACTTTTTATTTTTTAGTCACTCTTTCTCTTGCGTAACATTGACCTCTTTTGTCCCTCAAACCTGCTTCACTTTCCTTGTTGTTTTTTGTGGATACTTCTTCTACAATTTCTAGCGTCTACTCGAGGGTTATTAGCATGTTTTTCGTTGTCTTATCTTTAAAACGGTTTTCTAGTCTACTGGTTCATGCTGGATGTAATACCTTCCCAATTTATAGCATTGGAGTAAAGATTAAAAATTTCGAATTTGCCTCTTTCTATAGCGTGTTATTTCATCTGTTGTTTTTACATTGATTATTATTTGAATACAGTTGTGATATGATATAATAGCTAGGGATATTTCCGTTATCAATTAGGTTGCTGTCGTTTGAAAAAGCAAATCTGGGCAGTTGTTTTCTCTGTATTTTGTTATTTCTTGCGTTAACAAATTCATCAGTTAGGGATAACAGCATTTTTGCCTGCTCCTGGTCTTCCCGTGTGCCTCCCTCATCTTGGTTTATACATAAATTTCTTCTATACTTTTGTATTTCATAAATGAGAATTAAAGTCACCGCAAAGATTAGCACTGAGGGTCGAGGAGTTTATAACTTTCATCAGGTTTGTGACCTCTGTAATGGTATCTGAGAATGTTGTAGTTGAGTGTTCGGAAGTCTGTATATTACAATAAGTATATTTTTAATTTTTCAACATTTGCCATTCCTATTCCTCGTAGTACTTTCACTTACTATAATTTCTGCCGTGTGTTTTTCCGTGTGTATGGATAGCACATCTTCCTTTCATAAATTGCCTGGTAATTTCCTTCTGCATTTGTTCCTCTTCATTCTCGGATGTTGCACTGGGGTTGCAGTGGACATCTTCAAAAGAATATTAGACACCAAGCTCAGAACAATCCCCGATCAGCCGGGCGTACCTGGCTATGAGAGGTGGAGAGTACAAGAAACCAACTCACTACTTCACCAGGCCAACTCGAGAGGAGGAGCGACAAGCTTGACCTTCGTCAAATGAGGAATCATCTCGCGGAACCTTTGAAAGGTTTAAAGGTTATATTATAAGTCTAGGAACAAGTTGTAACAAGTTTTAAAAAAAATAGTTATCCTTTTTATCAATATAATACAAGTCCGTCCTCTATGAAATCGTTTTCTTTCAATTAAAAATTAGTCTAACTAAATGCTTTTCCCTACTTTCAAATGAAAAGCTTATTTTAGATTTAGGCATTGATAAATTAATATTTCATGTACTTCTAAATAATTGCACTGATTCTACTTTGACTATTTAAGCTTAGTTTCATCTTAATATTACACACTTTCAAGCAATCTTTATTTAGTTCATTTTTTCAAATGGTCAAGGAACCCTAAGAACGCAATATTCTTCAAGATTTAGTTTTAAGTACAGACTAGATTTAATTATATATTTGTAGGAGACAACTTCTCCACCAGTGATCAAAGGCAAATAACTTTTGAAATTAAAATTAATGTTCATAATTCAGAGGCCTGGATATACGTTTTGGATTTTAAAAATTAATTTTGTGACAAAACTGCAATTTTCGACCGATAATTGGGATGAAGATGTATCGCGCGATGATATTAATGGCGCATGGACTTCTTCATATAATTATTTTAAACGTTTAGAATCAAGTAATATCCCATTACGTAAAAAGAGAAGAAAAACTTATAAAAAGTAAGCAGAACTAATATATATATATATATATATATATATATATATTGAACCAAATAAAATTGAATCCGAAGGAATTCTATAATTATGTTATGAATAAAACGTAACTTCGCAGACTATTGGTTCATTCACAGTCGAAAACAACGAACAAATTTATGATGACTTACAAATGACGAAAGTTTTAATAAATTCTTCTGTGACGTCTTCACTAACGAAATTCTGAACAACGTTCTTTTCTCGTGATCATGATCAGTAATGATCATTTAAAGCTTTACGATTTTACCATTAGTGAAACTGAGCTACTCTCGGCCAGAGGTAAAATTAATCCTAATAAAACTTCCGGTGCAGATATGCTCTACCCAGGGTAATTCAAGAAATGAACTGAGCACTCGTCTCTCCTCTTTCATATATGTTTAATAAATGATGATGATGATGATGATAAATAATAATAATAATAATGATAATAATGATAATAATAATAATAATAATAATGTGTTACAGTTTGGAGAAGTTCCGTTCGACTGGAAACTTTCAAACATTTCGCCAATATTTAAAAAAAAAAGGGGGGACAAATCGCTTCCGAGAAATTATCGTCCCATTAGTGCGACTTTAGTAGTTGGTTAATGATATTGTAAATATAACTTATATTGCAAGAGTTACACGGTAGATATTATATACATTTCGATTTTCACAAAGCGTCTGATAAAGTTCCACACACAAGATTATAGCTAAACTTCATTCTCACGGAATTGATGGTAATATTCTCAAATTAATCGAAAATTGGCTAAGTGGACGTAAACAAAGAGTGGTCATTGATGGCAAAGCGTCTAACTGGAACAATGTATCTAGCTACGTGCCTCAGGGATCAGTTCTGGGACCAGCTCTTATTATTATTTATATCAATGACATCCATCGACTTGTAAATCAACAACAAAGTTTCATAATTGGCGGATGATGCCAAACTAGTGGGACGAACAAAATCAGCGGCAGAAAGTTTGTAGATCCAAGAAGATATACAGGGTGTCCCGTAAGTCTGGACCCATAGGGAAAAATAATAAAATTACAAAATAGTCCAAAAATTTATTACATAATCTGTTCAAAGTGTCCGCCGTTGTGTCGCACACATAGTTGAAGACGCAATCTTCACTGCGACAGCACTTTCTGAATCACAGTCGCAGAAATTTCTTGACACGCCTCCACAATGCGTGCTTTAAGGTGGAAAATGTTCTGAAGTTTGACCTCGTACACTTTGGCTTTCAAGTGGTCCCACAAATAAAACTCCAGCGGAGTAAGATCATAATAAAAAAATAATAAAAATAATAATAAAAATAATAAAAAAATATATTATAAATAAATTTTTGGACTATTTTGTAATTTTATTATTTTTCCCTATGGGTCCAGACTTACGGGACACCCTGTATGATAAATTACTCGAGTGCATATCGGTAGAAACAATGTTAAAGAAAAGTATTTTGCGCGCGATAAGACACTAACGAGTATTACGGAAGAGAGATTTTGCTATTATTGTTGCCGACATTCTTAAACAGAGTAAGCAATGTATCGAAGCGGTCAGGAAAGCGAATAGAACCTTAACCTATATTTTTATTGGTAGATCACTTGAATTTACAGCAAGTCAGAAAACAATGCTAACATTATATAATTCCTAAGTACACCCCGATCTGGAATACTTCGTTCATTTCTGGTTCCCATATTTACGACAGGACAAACTGCAAACAGAATGGAGTGTGTGCAACGACGGGCAAACACACTTCTCCCTCTATTATTCTTCATTTTACACACTACACATTCTTTCAAAATTAAAAACAAAAATAGCGTCGTCAGGCTCCGAAACCTTGATTTTGGCTCTTTTGTATATAGGAGGCATTTTTAGGGCCGGTCAGCCATGGTTCCGCTTTCATATATATATCGAGAGAGCCTAACAAAGACGCCAAGATCCACTCCAGGTTAGCCCAAGAAAATAGTAGTTGGGAAAATATAAAAAAAAAAAAAATGGCGTCATATACTTTATTATTAAGCATATACACGAAATCATTATATCCAAAACATTTGATATTTAAATGAAGTGATGTTGGTTTTCTGTTTTCCTCAAAGGAAAAAACAAATGCTGTATTAAAATATGAAATAAGGAGCCCGAAAAAATGAAACATACGATGTGGTTCGTTCAAAGGCAGCAGTTAAATCTATATTTACAATAAATTTTGTTTGTTTAACTTATGAAAATAGTCTATATTCAAATGTTTTACTGTAGTGAGCTGTGCGGTGTTATTTTATATAATGTAAGTAGGGTAGTAATCACCGAGTACTCCTAAAATTATGATTCTATAATTCACAAGGGGCATATTACCATGAATGAATTCATCAAGTTTAAAGTTCTCCAAAAGGATAATAGTAAAGGATTTAACTCATTTTTCAAAGTCACTTACAAGTATATGGTATTCGGTTTATTAAAGCTACACATTAACTTACCTAAATGAAATAAAAAGCTATTTAGATTAGAATTTGGTGGTCAAGCACTTCATGAATGGAATATTTTTTATGTTAATAATTTAGGGTTTCCACTATCGGTATTAAAACAAAAAAACTTGCAACATCCGGAACTCATTTTCCCCACATTGTCGGAGTGTTCCCACGGGTTACTCGAGTCCGAGTATTAACAAACCTAACTTAACCTAACTTCACTGTCCTAACGTAACTTCTTAACCCTCAATATACTTGTCGATAGAATGTCAATTCGATCAGATGTCGTAATCCTGAAGGTGCGAATCTACAGCCGCACCGCTGCAGATATCAATCAGTATTATAAAAAGATAACTTATAAACAAAACTGCTTGATGGCAGTGTAGTGTTGTATTTTATGAACAGTTCTTTTATCAAAGGATACATGTGTAATTGTTGAATGTCTGAGAATTATTCGCTAAATAATTAGATAATTCTTGATGAGGTTTGTTCTCAGTCCCACAAATTCATCACTGACTGAGTCTATGATAAATTGATAAAGTATCGCGTTACTGACACTTATATTTATATCGTATCTTTCGATAGAATACAAGTTATAAAAAAAGATCACGATACGATACAAGATACAGAAAATGTATCGCGATACTACGCCACCCTCGTAGTATGTTGTATATTGTGATTTTCATATTACATAAGTATACAGATTTTTAATATCACTTTTTAACTAGTTTCAGTGAAACTAAAACACTAAACCTTTTTAGGGTTTTGTAAAAAGAATAGTAATTAATTAAGGGTCTTGGAACAACAATTACCCATAGTCGGTAGTCGTAGTCGACTCCTGATGATGCTAGTAATAAATAGAGGAGTTAGAGCAATGAGGTCGCGTTAGTTAGCCCGAGCCAACAGAGTTGAGGTAAATTTAAAAAGTATTAAAATTACTCAGCGTACAAAGGTTAAAAACATCTCTGATGCAGAAGACAGCGAAATTTCGCTTCTTCACTCGCTATATGGCTTCATTTGCCAATTATTAGCTCGTGCTTATTTCATGAACGACGGGAGGCCTATACTTGAACCTGTAGTTGGGCAATACAGGAATTCTAGGAAACCCCGCCATTTTATGGCTTCTAGTTTTCACCCTTCAGCCAAAGAACGGGAAGCAATCAGAGAGATTCGACCGCAGGACCCGTTATCCGAAACACAGTGTCTTACCACTGAGCTACGATCCACGTTAAAACTCAGTTTCTATTTCTACACTTTTTAAACTGGGCTACGATGAGACGGAAGGAGAAAATGCAACTTAAAAATGGTTATTATAAGCTCACGTTGTTAAATAATATTTATTTTTTACAACCCACATTCGACTCAAATAAAATTTACCCGATTTCAGTAACGAACACGTGGAAAAAAGACTCAAAGTGACCACTTCTCCATTCTTTATATCGACAATAACAAACATGAAAATGCCTGAATCTAGCCTACGGCCTACTTAGAATCAAAAAATCTAATATTAACGTACAGTTTAATGAATTTACAGGAAACACAAGCATCTCGTAAATTGTTGAAGTAAAGTATATTTGGATCTTCTCCGTTTGGGGACTAGCAGCGAATTTTAATGAAAATCGGTATACTAATACAGTTTTGGTCACTGATTTCAAAAATAACTTTTTTGGGAGAAATGAAAAAAAACATGTTAGAGCACTTTAAATAATTAATGTGTTTTTAACTAACTAATCGTCAAGGGCCTACAGTTGACCTAACCGGGCATTCAGTTAACCTAACCGAGCATTAATTCTTGATTTTTTTTTTTTTCTGCTACTTTTACAGATCTGCCGGGATCCTTCAAAAAACGTATTCTTCGTAAAGTTGACCTATTTACCGTTTGACAGACGCTTTTGGCAACGAAAGAACTGGGTACTTTTATTAAAGGAACACACTTTCCCACACTTAGAGCACTTTTCAATAACAGTAGCAGTTTGTGACTGGCTAAATTTAACACAATGCTCTGTAACTAGTTTAAGCTAGTTAAAACGCATTAATTATTTAAAGTGCTGTAACATGTTTGTTTTTCATTTCTCCAAAAAAAGAAGTTATTTTGAAATCAGTGACCAAAGTACATTAGTATACCGATTTTCATTAAAATTCGCTGCTACCCCAAAAGGAAAAGATCCGTATATTTTAACTCAAGTAATGTAGGCTATTTTTGGTAGCTTTGGAAATAATTTAATGATATCTAATCTCAAAAATGATATTTGGAAAGTTCATTTTCCAATGTATCTTTAGATCATTTAAACTTTGATAACTTTAATAGGCCACAGTAGCTTTATGTTTTTCATATATGTAATGTAATGTAATGCGATTCTTCCCTGGCCTAAATCTTAACCGAATACATCAACCATAAACCAATCATTAAATTATTGATGAAGTTGAGTTCTATATAAATAAACTAAAAAGTTACTCCATAAATATATAATAATGTGTACTCGTCTCTGAACGCTGCAAATTATTTTTTTATAAAAAAATTGATCATCATAATTATTATACAGGGTGTCCCATAAGTCCGGCATCATAGGAGAAATTCATATTTTTCTATTTCTACAAACCATAATTCATATTTTTTTTATGCTCGGGATACCAATTTCCCGTCCACCATTCTGTTCAGTGACGAGGCTGTTTTTATGGAAATGGTGAGGTAAATCGACAGAACACCCGCTACTGGTCTCAAAACAACCCTCACTGGTATACCTCTTCAAAGGAACACGGTGCATCTCGGATGATGGTATGGTGTGGCATTTGGAAGGATCGCATCATAGGACCCCTCTTTTTCGATGAACATGTCACTGGAGGTACCTACCTACGTATGCTCAAGGAAAAAGCATTTCCAAGTGTCTTGAACGAAGAAGGAAATTTCCCAACATGGTTCCAGCAAGACGGCGCTCCTGCACATTACAGCACCCAAGTTAGGAAATACCTGTACCAACAATTCCCTGGTCATTGGATAGGACGTCGATGGCCTGTGGAATGGCCAGCTAGAACCCCGGACCTCACCCCACTAGATTTTTAACTCTGGGGCCACTTGAAAGCGCTGGTATACGCAGAGAAAATTAGGAGTGTTGAACATTTGTAGTAGCGCATTATTGGGGCATGTAACACCATTACTCCTGACATCATTCACCGTGTGCTTGCTGACTGGGTATCACGTCTGAATTTGTGTATTGAAAACAATGGTGGACATATTGAGCACGTTCTGTAAATAAAAGCTTTTGTTTTGCCTTTTTTTATTATTTTTCCTATGATGCCGGACTTATGGGACACCCTGTATAATGATAAGCTCTATTGACAGGATATAAATCCCATATTACAGTACAATATTCTTGAAGGTAATAAGCGATAGGGTGAATCAAACAATAATACATATAAAAAGAAAAACTAAAAAATCATCTATTGTGAACTCATAGTCCTTATACTTTCCCCTCCTATTTCTTCTTTAAAGAACGTATTTCTGTCACATTAGTTTATCAGTTTTTAGGATATTGAAAGCCGATTCATACTGACCTCTTAGTATTTCAGATACTTCTTTTATCTCATCGAGTAATGCATTGTTTTCATTCTTCAAAGGTCTCACTGATAGTCACGTAATTTTCGTCTTTCATTTTGCAAAATTTGAGAAGTAATTTTATGAACTTTTATCTCTCTATACACAGTCTCCTTCCTCTGTATGGTTCTCAGTTAGACCCTGTATGACAATCTTTGCTCTCCAGTTTATTTTTTTTTTTTTTTCAGACGTCTTTGCATTTTTATTTTTCAGTCACTCTTTCTCTTGCGAAACATTGACCTCTTTTGTCTCTCAAACCTACTTCTCTTTCCATGTTTTTTATTTTGTGGATATTTTCTTCTACAATTTCTAGCGTCTACTCGAGGATTATTAGCATCTTTTTCGTTGTCTTACCTTTAAAGATGGTTTTCTAGTCTATTGGTTCCATGCTGGATGTAATACCTTCCCAATTTATAGCCTTTGAGTGAAGATTAAAAATTTCGAATTTGCCTCTTTCTAGAGCGTGTTGTTTTTACATTGGTTGTCATTTCAATACATTTGTGATCTGGTATAATAGTTAAGGATATTTCTGTTAGCAGTTAGGTTGCTGTTGTTTGTAAATACCAAATATGTGCAGTTGTTTTCTCTGATATATTATTATTTCTTGTGTTAACATAAATTCATCAGTTAGAGATAGCAGCATTTTGGCCTGCTTCTGGTCTTCCCGTGCGCCTCCCTCGTCTTCGTTTATATATACATTTCTTCCTATACTTTTGTATTTCATAAATGGGGAATTAAAGTCACTGCAAAGATTAGCACTGAGGGTCGAGGAGTTTATAACTTTCATCAGGTTTGTGACCTCTGTAATGGTATCTGAGAATGTTGTAGTTGGAGTGCTCGGAGGTCTGTACATTACAATAAGTATGTTTAATTTTTCAACATTTGCCATTCCTATTCCTCGTAATACTTCCACTTACTATAATTTCTGCCATATGTTTTTCCGTGTGTATTGATAGCACATCCTCCGTCCATAGATCGCCTGGTAATTTCCTCCTGCATTTGTTCTCTTCAGTTCTCGGATTCTCCTATTTGTCGACTGTCTTTTTATTTGTTAAATATTTAGTAACTGAATCGTATTGACTACTTCTACAAAAGTTGGGTACCCTGTTTGCTGATGATTTTGGTTGCTCAACTGTCGTCTTCCTTCGAGGGTTGTGGTAACCACATTTTTGACCGTACTTGCATCTTCCGTATCGTGCATAAATTTGGCAGATACTAAAATGTTGGAACATGCAATAATTGTTTGCAGATTTACAATTCCCATTTTTGTAGCGGAAGTTTCTTCAAGTGGGATTTGCATAAATGCAGCTTCAGATCTAGGATTTATACCAGGTGGCGGCCAAGCAAAACTATTTCAAAGATTAATAAGCCAGCGACAAAAAAAAAAAAGTATACCTCTTCTTTAATCTTGCATACTCAAGTGAACACATACACAGTTGACAAACGTATGAAATACAGCACATTGTTACATGTACCTAGAGGGCCTGAGAGGCTAAAGCTAAATCACACCAAACAAGTTCAAGGTACATTCACATATCGGTACATATCTAAGAATGTCGAGTTAAATAAAGTGTGAATGCTTGCACACAACTAGGAATTAGAAAATCCACCATATTTATCAAGTCTATTAGAAACGGCAAAATATGTGCGAATTTAATACACAAGTATCCGAGCAAATAATATCGACAGCTGTCTATGCGTCACAATTACAGCTTTAAGAATATATAAATAAATAAAATAAAACAAATTTACAGCAAAAATTAATTATTTACACAGAAATTCAATTTTGTGCCGTCGCTACCTACATACAACCAACGACCAATATCAGACGACGTAACGACCAGACATCCTTACTCACTGCTGGTGAAATATGGGTCGGTGGCGGAGCCCCGTGAGCCAGCGCATTTTAAGCTTATTTTGTGTAAAAACTATCTGAAAATGTCAGTGCAACTGCCATTTTTGAACAGCCACTATACAGCCATCCACATGAAATATGTACCCTTTCCATACGTGGTATGGATGGAATAGTAGAACCGGAAATTATTAGTAGTAGTCTCAGATAGACTTTATTGTGGTGGATAAAAAGTAATTGGTGAAAGATGTAATAGTAGTACCAGCTGTCTTTTGACTCGGATCATAGACTTGTTAAAGCCAAAATTTTGCTTCCAGTACCACAAAATATAAAAAAGCCTAGAAGGAGAAGTGTGTGCACGGAGAATATACCAGAAAAACTGGGAGATATTAGAACTAGACCTAAGGAGGCTTTCGGGACAAAGGGTAGCTACGGAAATAGTGGAGGTGGTTTGGTTTGAGTTTAGGAGAACGATGGAAGGAATACAGCGAGAAGTGATTAGAGAAAGGGTAGTTGGAGGGTCAAAAAAAAAAAAAAAAAAACCCGGCATGGTAGACCCAGGAGGTAAAAGAGGCAGTGACAAATAAGCAAAGCTGGGCACAAACCGTTAATCCGTTAATCGTTAATTAACGAAGTTAACTTTTTCGTTAACGATTTAACTTTTAAGTTAACTTTGAAAATCATTATCGGACTAATTAACTTCCGTTACATTTAACTTCCGTTAACTCAAGTCCGTTAACCCAAAAAATTCATAAATAAACGTTTAAAAGTTCCTATTATTTTCAGTGCTGAGCAGGTGCGCAATTAATCCGCCACTGTTAATAGTGATGAACGAATTTCCATTTCCGCAGTGTAAAATCAGGCGATATATTTGTTTCCGTCGCCACAATTTGTGTTTTACCAAATATGGTAGTTATTTATGGCATTGGTTTGAGCAAAACATGGACGACTGTAAAATCAGGCGGAAAGATTTGCCATTTGAGTTGAATGTTTCAACTTCTTTCAAGAAATATCACGAGCATTTTAAGGCACTTTCAATAATATATATGTAACAATTACAACAAATAACTACATTCGTTTCATTTGCAGTCTGTCTCTTGCGCAACATGTTTGTGCTAGTGAATATTTAAAAATAATCGTTGTCAAGTAAGTCATGTATATTTATAATATGTCTGTGAGTACCTTATTAGTAGTCTCCTTGATACATTTCAAGAACCATAAAACTGATCAGGTAAGATTTCAATTCTCATGTTGGACAAGTATGACAACACCAAGGTCGCCAGGGTGAGGAAAAGCATGGAGGGTACAGTCGAGGAGGCCATGAAGCAGCAGTCCAACGAAGTGGGCAGCAACAGTGGAGGCAGCAACAACGAGGAGGAGGATGACTTCTTCAGTGCTGTCATCCAGACAAAAGAGAGCAGCAGAAGCCACAGGTCACTCAAGGGCAAGGCCCAGAACTTGGTCAAGACCTGGCTGGAGACCAACTCCAAGGACTTGCTGACAGATGCTGCCTTCTTGGGTGAGCAAGTGTTGGTGGACTTGTTCATCAAGTTCAACACAGCCATCCCCTCCAGTGGAGCGTTTGTTCTCTATGGGCAAGGACATCCTGAGGGCCAAGAGATCATCCCTGTCTGATGAAAACTTTGATATGCTAATTTTCATGAAGGGCAACATGCATCTCATGGACAAAATGGAGAACGAGAAGAAGAGGGAAAATTAAATTATATATATAGTGTGTTTTTCATTTTTTTTATAATAAAAGTTAACGTTAACGGTTTATCGGTAACTTCCGTTACATGTTTAACGGATTAGCGGTTAACGAAGTTAACTTTTTGGTTAACGGTGCCCACCACTGCAAATAAGATACGTGCTTTTAGGAGATGGCTTAACGATAGAAATGAGCAAACAAGGCAAGAATATGTCCAAATGAGAAACCACACCAACGAGGTTAAAAGAAGAACGAAACGCTGTGTGGGGGAGAAAATAGGTAGAGACTTAGGAGAGAATTTTCAAGCCTCGAAGAAGTTACTGTACAGCATGGGTAAGAAGTATAAAAATGGAGAAAGCAAGAAAACAACAGTGGCGATTAAAAACGCACATGGTGAAGTCCTCACCGATAAAAGCGAGGTGGACGCACGCTGGAAGGAATACTTCAGACAGCTTTTGAATAACGAGAACAAATATGATGAGGTCAGACGGGAGGAGCGGGTAAATCATGAGAAACATGAGGGGGAGAGAGATCACTAGAGAGGAGGTTATTCAAGCACTAAAGAGGATGAAGAATAAAAAAGCTCCCGGGCCACATGCAATTGTCACAGAAACACTAAAAGCAGCTGGTGATCCTGCTGTGGACTGGCTGCTAAGCATTTTCCGAGTGGTGTGGTCGCAGGGAATTGTACCGGCAGAATGGGGCAGAACAATTATGTCCTATATACAGGGTGTCCCAGAATTAACTATTTCAATGAAATCGGACAAATTTTTTAAAAACACACTTTTATTTATGTTTATCATGTTTAATATGTGTTAAAAATGTATAAATTTCTAAAAAATTTCATAATTTTATTTTCATAATTTTTTCATTATCTGGTCCAATGAAAGACGGTCTGAAGTCATAGAATGGCAGAGACACTCTCCAAAAGTTAACGTGTGGCTTGGAATGACCAAATCCAAAATTTATGGTGCTCCATCTTGTTGAAACACAACATTATCAAGAATGCCATCATCAAGAAGCTGTGGTTCGAGAAACTGCTGAAGCATATCAAGGTAGACGGTATCTGTTACAGTTGCTTCTGCAAAGAAGAATGGGCCATAAATTTGGATTTGGTCATTCCAAGCCACACGTTAACTTTTGGAGAGTCTCTTTGCCATTCTATGACTTCAGACGGTCTTTCATTGGACCAGATAATGAAAAATTATTGAAAATAAAATTATGAAAAAATTAGAAATTTATACATTTTAAAACATATTAAACATGATAAACATAAATAAAAGTGTGTTTTTAAAAAATTTGTCGATTCATTGAAATAGATAGTTAATTCTGGGACACCCTGTATAAAAGAAGGGAAGTGAGCAGGAATGTCAAAACTACGTGGGCATATCTTTGATGTGTCATGTGGAGAAAATATATGAAAGGATTTGGAACATAGAATACGAAACATACTGGAACCTGGGTATGGAGTATCAATGTGGTTTTCGTGCAGGCCGGGAGTACTATAGACAAATTTCAGCCATAAGACAATATACTGAGAAGAGCCGAGAATTCAATTGGACCATTCATATTTTTTGGATCTGGAGAAGGCATTTGATAGTGACCCAGGGAGAAGCTGTGGGTGGTTTTGAATGACGTGTGCGCCACCAAGCTTCTGAGAGCAGTAATGAGCACCTATAGGTCTCCAGAGCACGGTGGGGGATCGGAGGAGTGGTTTGATGTAAGTACAGGAGTTAAACAAGGGAGTGTTCTGTCACCCATTTTATTTATTGCCTACATCAACAGGGTTATGGAAAAACGTAACTGAGGAAATTGAAGAGGAAAATAGAAATTTTTGGATATGCTGATGATGTAGCTGTGGGACTAACACAGCACAATCCTGGAGAGAATTATGCAGAGGTGGGAAGAGATATTGAGGGAGTATGGACTGAAACTGAATTATGATAAAACTGAATATATGGTGGTAACGAGGGGAGCGAACGAGGATGGAATCTTTGTTAGGGGAAGAGAAATGAAAAAGACGGACACATTTAAATACCTTGGTAGTGTGATAGAAAATGATGCGGGTATGGATGCAGAGGTGAATGAAAGAATTGCGAAATATAGCAGAAATGTTTCCTTCTTGTAACCCCTATTGAAAGATCAAAACATCCATAAAAAGGTAAAGACGCATATATACTCAACAATATTGAAACCAATCGTACTACACGGCAGCGAGACTTGGGCCCTAACCATAAGGACGAGGGGAAAACTGCAAGCAGCTGAAATGAGGGCCCTGAGATTGATAGGAGTAAGTAGATTGGATAAAATAAGGAACACTGAAATAAGAAGACGATTGGGTGTAACTTCGGTTAATGAGAATATTGAGAGGAACCAACTGAGACGGTACGGGCATATCCAACGAATGCCGATGGAAAGGAGAGCAAGAAGAATGCTGGAATGGGCCCCTCAAACAAAAGACTAGTTGGAAGACCCAAGATCCGATGGATGGATAACATCAAGTGTGCTGTCGAGAAGTGTGGAATCAGTCTCCAACGGGCGAACTTGATGTGTGGAGATCGTGAGGCATGGAGGAGTCTCGTCCGATGGCTCCCAACTGACAGACCGCTTTAGGTCTACCAGGCGCCTGGTAAGAAAGGAAAGTCACATTGGCGCATTCTAAGCTATATGATGATGTAATTACTCGTATTTTCTGAAATTTCAAATCAGGTATTGATCCTATAGTTTCATATTTAACAAAGAAATTAACTATTTTATTGACACATTTATTGATTTCACGCATACAATTATTTAGTGTATCCACGTTAACATATCCGTGAATAACGAAATCATTAGAAGAGATCCAAATGAAACTCTCACGTTAAGGCAAGTTAAACGGATGCAGAAAGAGCTAGATCAGTTGAGACAGAAGAAACGCACATCTGAGGTGTAGCTCTGAATACACGAAAGGCCTTGGAATCGTTTTTCTTTTTCATTGTGGGTTTGCAGCATATATATATATATATATATATTTGGCGGTGAACTTGGTTCAGATTTTTTCCTGGACTTTCGAAAGGGGCTGCCACCGCCTCCGTCGCCCTCCCTTTGGCTACGTCCCTGACCAATTGTCAAGGGCATACAGTGACCTAACCGGCCATTCAATTAATCCCAAAAGTATCCGGCTCTACAACTTTAGAATGAGACGAACAAAAATTAACCATTTGAATGCCCGATTAGGTTAATTGAATGCTCTTGACGATTGGTTAGATTAAGTAGTGATATTTTCGTTAGTTTTAACGAAAATATCACGACTTAACCCGTGTCAAAGTTGTTACTAATTGAAAAGAAGAAATTGGTGGTGGTATAAAGGAAAAGATCCGCTAAAACTATATCTTGCGCTACCATTGAAGTACAGATTACAACTTTATTAAATTATTCAATTTTGGTTAAAGTTAAATTTAACATTCGCAAAATGAAGTCCCTTTTTTCAGCAAAAGGCATTTATTTAATTTATGAAAAAACAAACACTATTATTAATATTGTATATTATTATAATAAGAGTATTCCATTTTCTGTTTATCGTACCGACTATATCGTGGCCATGTAGCAACACCGCTTCCCCTAAGATGTACGAGGTTAACCCTTTCGCTGGTCAATGAGCGCAGGTTACCTCGCTCAGAGTCTGACATTTCGCAGACGCCTGACCCGAGGGCCGTTTCTTCCAATAGGCGACTGCCTAGAGCCCCGCGACGGTTAGGGTTCCCCATCAGCCTTCGTATTTTATGTTTACAGTTATTTATAATTTAATAATTTATTTATTTATATTAATTTATAATTTATTTATAGTTTTTTATATTTAATGTTAGTAGTATAGGGGGCAAAGAAAGGATACAATAGGGATTGAATTCGAAACAATCTTTGTATTTATTGAGTGAAATGTTTTTAAAAATGTTTTTGTTCAAAGTGTGCAGTGTTAATTACTGTATGTTTAAAAATTACAACAAAAGAAACTAACTTTCAATGGAAATTTTCATTTTGGCAATACAAATTTGGCGTATTGTGTGAAATGCTAGTTATAGGCATACTCTAAAATAAATGAAAAAATTTAGTAACCATTTCGCTTTCTGTCCTATTTATGGCGCTCTCCCCCTCACAATTATATACAGGGTGTACATAAAGTCAGGATCTATTTTTGTGAAGCACTTGGAAATTATATGGAATTCAATCATAAAATGATAAAGTGGTAACATTTATTAAATAATTAAGAGTAGGATTCGACGTGACGCCCATCAATATCCCTGCACAGCTCAAATCGTTCCGCAGCATTTCTAAACACATTCTGGAGCATTTGTGGGGTTATGTTATCTGCAGCAGTTCGTATACGTGTACGTAAGTTTCCAAGACTCGTAATCTTCGTCTGATAGACGTGCGATTTGATAAAGCCCCATGCAAAGAAATCTAAAGCGTTTAAATCTGGTGATCTCGCTGACCAAGGTCTGTTGCTTCCGCGTCCGATCCAGCGATTTGGAAAACGTCCATTTACATAATCCTGAACAATTTTGGCATAGTGACAAGGAGCACCATGTTGATAGACGACGGTACTAACAATCCTATCCCCAATCAGCTGAGGTTCAAGGAATTGCTGCAACGTGTCCAGATAAATAAGCCCCGTAACTGTAGCTTCAGCAAAGAAAAAAGGACCATAAACCTTAGATTTTGTTAAACCCATCCAGACATTAACTTTAGGCGAGTCTCTTTCCCAATTTTGAACGAAATCATTCGGTCTTTCATCTGCCCAAATTCGACAGTTATGGCGATTTACTTTTCCACACGTATGGAAAGTGGCTTCATCACTAAAGAGAATGTTGTCCATTAAATTATCACTCCAGATTTATTCTACGAGATCAGCACACACAGCACTTCGAGGGAAATCTTCCTCATGTAAATCATGTAAAACCTGCAAATGATAGCTTTTCTTCTGCAAATTAACTTTCAGAATTTTGTGCACAGATGACGTCGGGAGGTCGAGTCTGTGAAGCAGCACGAACGGACGTACGTGGCTCCTCAGTGATAATTCCGCGTACTGTATTCACGGTAAGATCTGACATACACGGTCATCCTGATCTTGCTTCATCATTTACAGATCCCGTTCGTTGAAATTTGTTCACCAATTTTCGTATTGTCTTGTCTATTGGCCCCGGCTTATGAAATCTCTTTCTAAACTTCTCTGATGTCATTGTATTTCTTTCACTCGATTCGCCAAATTACTATTGCCACACGCTCTTCTGAATTCATTCTAACGACTTCTGAAAAGAAAAACAAAAATAATTTTCACAAAAATAGATCCTGACTTCTTGTACACCCTGTATATAAAACAGCATGATCGCGCTGCCTCATGGATGGAAAGGTTAAGGACTTTGTGTACATGGCACGTGGGGCTTTCCACAATACATATACTGCAAACCCACAAGGAAAAAAAAGATTCCGAGGCCTTTCGTGTATTCAGAGCTACACCTTGTCATTCCCTGACGAGGTGTAGCTCTGAATACACGAAAGGACTTGGAATCGTTTTTCTTCTTCCATGTAGGTTTGTAGCATTCATTCATTTCACGTTTAATTGTGGAATTCATCCCATTTTATATATATATATATATATATATATAAGGCAGACGTTTTCATACATATCTGGCAAATGATCAGCTAATGGGGTTGGTCCCCCCAAAAAAAAAATCTTGACTAGGGCCCCAAAAATGCTAGAATCGGCCCTGCCTCACCCTTACCGGTCTCAGCCACAGATGAGATTTGTCCAACAGGACATAATGCGAAAGGATCGAGACACGTTTGGTCTTTTCATTAATTAATATCCAATTAATGAACATACCAAACGTTCCTTTGGAGACGCATAGCAGGATGGTCACGTATACGATAGGTGACCATCCTGATTTGCATTGAGATGATATACCGACCCATAGATGATTCGGGTTTCGCGTAAAATAATCCCATTATCCCACCTTATTCATCGTAGTTGCCTCCATTTACGAAAATTTATGGAGTATATTTATAAGATTTAATTTAATATGGACCGTAGCTCAGTGGTAATGCGTTGGGTTTCGGATAACGGGTCCCATGGTCCCGTCTATGATTACTTCCCGTTCTTTGCTGCCAAAGGATGAAAACCGGAGGCCCTCCAGTAACTGATCACTGCAACTGATCATCGCACCAAAATAGCTGTTCTGCATCAGAGGTTATTTTATCTTTTTTTAATGTCACATTTTTATTAAAGTTAAAAAAGGTTAAGAATTTATTAAAACAATGTCAATGTGTGGAATGTAACTTTTGTATAAATTCAAATATAATATCGCAATTACACTTTATTCACATTTCAATAAATACCAACTATACTTTTTTCAGAAATGTTGCAAAATTTTACAATTACAAGTAATTTGTGTGTGTGTGTGTGTGTACATAAATCTTTGTATTTGTAAAATAAAAAATTTGCAACGATGATGCAATTGAATAAACTATGTAATGAATTAACAAATTCAAAGTTCACGCTTAATAGTAACAATGAAAATGAATTATATGTATATATACAAATCTGGGAAGAAGTTGTAAAATTTAAAAAAAAAATTGTTATCCTTTTCTACCAACATAATATAAGTCCGTTCTCTGTGAAATCGCATTCTTTCAAATAAAAATTAGTCGGTAACTAAATGCTTTTCCTTACCTTCAAATAAAAAGCATATTTTAGAATTTGGCATTTATAAATTTATATTTCATGTCGGTCTCTATATTAAGAGTATAGTTTAATAATTTATGGATGATGCCAAACTAGGGGGACGAACAAAATCAGCGGCAGAACGTTCGTAGATTCAAGACCATATATGATAAATTACTCTCGTGAATATCGGTAGAAAATGCTAAAGAAAACTATTTTATGTGTGATAAGACACTAACGAGTTTTACGGCAGAGTTTTTGATATTATTGTTGCCGACACTCAGTAAGCAATGTATCGAAGCGGTCTAAAAAGCAAATAGAACCTTAGCATTTTTTTTTATTGGTAGATCATTTGAATTTACAATAAGTGAGAAAACAATGCTAACAATACATAATTCCTAAGTACACCCCGAACTGGAATACAGAATTCATTTCTGGTCTCCATATTTACGACAGAACATACTGCAAACAAAATGGAGTGTGTGCAGCGATGGGGAAACACACTTCTCCCTCTATTATTATTCATTTTACACACTACACAATCTTCCAAAATTAAAACAAGTCAGTCAGTCTTCAAAACCTTGATTTCGGCTTTCTTTCGTATATAGGAGGCATTTTTGGGGTCGGTCGGTTATGGTTCTGCTTTCATATATATATATATATATATATCGAGAGAGGCTAACAAAGACCCTAAGATCCACTCCAGGTTAGCTCCAGAAAATAGTGAGAAAAATTATAAATGGAGTCATTTTATTAGTAAAACTACACGAAATCATTATATCCAAAACATTTGATATTTTAATAAACTGATGTTGGTTTTCTGTTTTCTTCGTAAAGATAAAACAAATATTAAAAATATGAAATAAGGAATTGTAGAGAAAATGAAACGTACGATGTGGTTCGTTCAAAGGCAGAAGTTAAATCTACATTAACAATAAATTTTGTTTCGTTAACTTATGAAAATAGTCTATATTCAAATGTTTTCCTGTAGCGACCCGTGCAGTGTTATTTTATATAATGTAAGTAGGGTACTGATCACCGATAACTCCTAAAATTAGGATTCTATAATTCACAAGGGGCATATATACCAGTTTAGACTGCTATTCGATTACCAGAGTTAAAGACGCGAATAGTATAACTAATATAGAATGAATTCATTAAGTTTAAAGTTCTCCGAAAGGATAATAGTAGAGGATCTGACTCACTTTTCATAGTCACAAGTATAAGGTATTTGGTTTATTAAAGCTACAGTTATCGAATTAAAAAGCTATTTAGATTAGAATTTGGTGGTCAAGCACTTCATGAATGGAATATTGTTTAGGTTTATAATTTAGGGTTTTCACTATCGGTATTAAACAAAAAAAAAAAAACCATGCAACATCCGGAACTCATTTTACCACAGTGTCGGAGTGTGCCCACGGGCAGTGTGACCATGTATGTAATCCTGAACTCGGTGCGAATCCACAGCCGCGCCGCCGCAGATATCAATCAGTATTGTATAAAAAATGCTTCTTATAAACAAAACTCCAAATGTTGACCATTCCAAGTATAATAGTAGTATGTTGTACATTGTGATTTTCATATTACATACAATATGCAGATTTTTAATCTCACTTTTTTACTAGTTTCAGTGAAATGAACACAACCTTGTTCGGATTTTGTAAAAAGGATAGTAATTAATTAAGGTTCTTGGAACAACAATCGCCCATAGCCGGTTGTCGTGGTCGGGGATTCGACTCCCGATGATGCTAGTAATAAAAATAGAAGTTAGGGCAATGAGGTCGCGCGTTAGTTGGCGTGAGCCAATAGAGTTGAGGTAAATTTAAAAAGTATTAAAATTACTGTGCGTACAAAACATCTCTGATGCACAAAGCGAAATTTCGCTTTTTCACTCGCTATATGGCTGCATTTGCCAGAAACTAGCTCATGCTTGAATCAACGCGAGGCCCCGCCATCACATATGGCTTCTAGTTTTCACCCTTCAGCCAAAGAACGGGAAGCAACCAGAGAGATTCGACCGCAGGACCCGTCATCCGAAACCCAGTGTTTTACCACTGAGCTACGATCCACATTAAAACTACTTCTGTTTCTACACTTTTTAAACTGGACGTACGATGAGACGGAAGAAGAAAATGCAACTTAAAAATGGTTATTATAAGCTCACATTGTTAAATACTTTTATTTATTTATTTCTTCTACAACCCATATTCCACTCAAATAAAATTTACCCGATTTCAGTAACGAACACGCAAAAAAATAAACAAAGACCGTGACCACTTCTCCATTCTTTATATCGACAATAACAAACATGAAAATGTCTGAATCAAGCTTACGACCTATTTAGAAAAAAAATCTAATATTAACGTACAATTAAGTGAATTTACAGGAAACGCAAACATCTTTCAAATTGTTTAAGTAAAGTATATTTTAACTCGATTAATGTATGCTGTTTTGGTAGCTTTGGAAATAATTTAATGATATATCTAATCTGAAAATGATGTTTTGCAAATTTCAATTTTACAATGTATCTTTAGATCATTTTAGACTAAGATGACCTTAATAGGCCAGAGTAGCTTTACGTTTTTCATATATGTAATGTGATCCTTCCTTTGGCCTAAATCTTAACCGAATACATCTACCATAAATCAACCATATTAAATTAATAATGAAGGATAGTTTTATATAAATAAAATAAAAAGTTACTCCATAAATTTATAATAATGTTACTCGTGTCTGAACGCTGCAAATGATTTTTATATCAGAACAAAACAGAATATCTATCATCAGCATTATGTAATAAAGCTCTATTGGCAGGATATAAATCCCATATTATAGTATAATATTCATTTAAAAAGAAAAACTAAAAATTATCTATTGTGAATTAGGAGTCCGTTATACTTTGCCCTCGTAATTCTTCTTTAAAGAACGCATTTCTGTCACATTAGTTTATCAGTTTTAGGGATATTGAAAGCTGATTCATACCGAGCTCTTAGTATTTCAGATACTTCTTTTATATCATCGATTAAAGCATTGTTTTCATTCTTCAAAGGTCTCATTGATAGTCTCGTGATTTTTCTTCTTTCATTTTGCAATAGAGAAATTAAATGTTGTTGATAAAGAAATTACTGATGATACTGCTATTGCAGACTCTTTAAATGCACGTTTTCCTTCAATAGAGGATAAGCTTCGCTCACAATTAATAAATAATGATCACTCACCTCTAGAATATGCGCCACCCAGCCCACTAAATTCATTTTCTTTTGTTCCTGCTTCCTCTACTGAGGTCCAGAATATTATTGGTAAATTAAAAATACAAAAAATAACATTCATAACATTCCTGTACCTATATTGAAACTTGTTAAAGATAAGATATCTGTAACTTTGGCTAAAATTATCAAAGTATTTTCAAAGGAATATTCCCATCAATGCTAAAAACTGGTTGTATAACACCCCTTTTTAAAAGGGGTGATCCTACACTAGCAACAAATTACAGGCCGGTGTGTTCATTATCTGTGTTCAGCAAAGTTTTTGAAAAAATTGTAAAAAGTAGAATGCAGCGATATTTAGAATCCTACAATTTATTATTTCCAAATCAATATGGCTTCCGTAATAATAAAACAACGGAAATGGCTATTTAAATCTTATGGAAAATGTAAATATAGCTAAGGAGAACAAAGAAATAATGATATCAATATTTATGGATTTGAGTAAGGCGTTTGATGTAATAGACCATAATATTAGATTTAATAAATTGTATTGTTACGGCTTTAGAGGAGCAGTCAGTGATTAGTTTAAAAGTTATTTGTCCAAGAGATATAATTTTGTATCAGTAAATAAGGTTTGCTCCACTAAAGCGCTTATCAAACATGGTGTGCCACAGGGCTCAGTTCTGGGTCCACTGTTATTTTTATTATATATAAATGACCTTCCACGTTCATCTGATATACTGAACTTCATAATGTTTGCAGATGATACAACTCTCTTTTTCTTGCAAAGATGTTAATACAGCTAAGAATATATTTCATTCAGAATTCATCAGTGTAATGAAATGGTTGACCACCAATAAATTCTTCCTAAATACCAGTAAAACAAATTTCATGATTTTTACTAATAAAAGAAACGTATATCTTGATGAACTTAATGTTAATGAAATCGCCATAAAGGAGTGTACTGTAACAAAATTTCATGGTGTAATGATAGATAAGAATTTGCAATGGAGTGATCATGTAAATTATATCGCGAGAAAGATTTCAAGGAGCGTTGCTATAATGTTTAAACTTAGAAATGTAGTCCCTAAACAAGTTTTATTGACTATCATATTCTTGTTCTTCCTTATTTAACATACTGCACCCTTGTTTGGGGAAACTCCGCTAACAACGCATTAAATGATATCTTTATCATCCAAAAACGAGCAATAAGGTTATTATCTGATGCTGATTTCCTTGATCATTCTAGTTCATTATTTAAAGAGCTAAACCTACTAAAGCTCAACGATATAACCAAACTGGCACATTTTATTTTTATTTACGAGTGTAAGAACAAAATCATTAATTTGCAATAGGTAGATAGATATTTTGTAACTCATCAAGAAATCCACTCGTATCAGACCAGAAACAGATCAAAGTTTGTTATACCTCAATTTAGATTGTCTTCATCTCAAAAACTACCCATTTTCATTGGATTGAAACTATGGAATGGCTTGCATGCCGATATAAAAAATAGTGTGAATGTAAATTTGTTTAAAACCAAGTTGAAATCCCAATTAATAATGGGATACTAACAAAAATCTTGCATTAATGTCCACTAATAATGTTTAATATTGTCCATTAATATTGTTTAATATTGTAATACAAGTTTTAACTATTATAATAATACTTATTTATTATTTATAACTACCTGCTTATTTTTAATAAGAGCCCAGTAAAGCCTAAAGCTTAAGGGCCAAATTAAATAAAAATAAATAGTCGAGCTTCACAATTATTCATGTCATTGTAAAAATTGTAAATAGACTACTGTATTTATTTTATTATTAATAAAGGTTATTCAATTAAAAAAATTGCAAAATTTGAAAAGTAATTTTAATGAACCTTCATCGCTTCTGTACAGTCTCCTTCCTCTGTATGGTTCTCAGTTAGATCCTGTATCTTTGTTCTCCAGTTTGTTTATTTTTCTGACGTCTTTGCACTTTTTATTTTTTAGTCACTCTTTCTCTTGCGTAACATTGACCTCTTTTGTCCCTCAAACCTGCTTCTTTCCTTGTTTTTTTGTGGATACTTCTTCTACAATTTCTAGCGTCTACTCGAGGGTTATTAGCATGTTTTTCTTTGTCTTATCTTTAAAGACGGTTTTCTAGTCTACTGGTTCATGCTGGATGTAATACCTTCCCAATTTATAGCATTGGAGTAAAGATTAAAAATTTGAATTTGCCTCTTTCTATAGCGTGTTATTTCATCTGTTGTTTTTACATTGATTATTATTTGAATACAGTTGTGATATGATATAATAGCTAGGGATATTTCCGTTATCAATTAGGTTGCTGTCGTTTGAAAAAGCAAATCTGGGCAGTTGTTTTCTCTGTATTTTGTTATTTCTTGCGTTAACAAATTCATCAGTTAGGGATAACAGCATTTTTGCCTGCTCCTGGTCTTCCCGTGTGCCTCCCTCGTCTTGGTTTATACATAAATTTCTTCTATACTTTTGTATTTCATAAATGAGAATTAAAGTCACCGCAAGATTAGCACTGAGGGTCGAGGAGTTTATAACTTTCATCAGGTTTGTGACCTCTGTAATGGTATCTGAGAATGTTATAGTTGAGTGTTGGAAGTCTGTATATTACAATCAGTAATTTTTTAATTTTTCAACATTTGCCATTCCTATTCCTATTTCGTAGTACTTTCACTTACTATAATTTCTGCCACGTGTTTTTCCGTGTGTATGGATAGCACATCTTCCTTTCATTGATGCCTGGTAATTTCCTTCTGCATTTGTTCTCTTCATTCTCGGATGTTGCACTGGGGTTGCAGTGGACATCTTCAAAAGAATATTAGACACCAAGCTCAGAACAATCCCCGATCAGCCGGGCGTACCTGGCTATGAGAGGTGGAGAGTACAAGAAACCAACTCACTACTTCACCAGGCCAACTCGAGAGGAGGAGCGACAAGCTTGACCTTCGTCAAATGAGGAATCATCTCGCGGAACCTTTGAAAGGTTTAAAGGTTTATGCATATTAAAGTCTAGGAACAAGTTGTAACAAGTTTTAAAAAAAATAGTTATCCTTTTTATCAATATAATACAAGTCCGTCCTCTATGAAATCGTTTTCTTTCAATTAAAAATTAGTCTAACTAAATGCTTTTCCCTACTTTCAAATGAAAAGCATATTTTAGATTTAGGCATTGATAAATTAATATTTCATGTACTTATAAATAATTGCACTGATTCTACTTTGACTATTTAAGCTTAGTTTCATCTTAATATTACACACTTTCAAGCAATCTTTATTTATTTCATTTTTTCAAATGGTCAAGGAACTCCCTAGAGAACGCAATATTCTTCTACATTTAGTTTTAAGTACAGACCTAGACTTAATTAATATATTTGTAGGAGACAACTTCTCCACCAGTGATCAAAGGCAAATAACTTTTGAAATTAAAATTAATGTTCATAATTCAGAGAGGCTGGATATACGTTTTGGATTTTAAAAACTTAATTTTGTGACAAAACTGCAATTTTCGACCAGTAATTGGGATGAAGATTTATCGCGTGATGATATTAATGGCGCATGGACTTCTTCTATAATTATTTTAAACGTTTGAATCAAGTAATATCCCATTACGTAAAAAGAGAAGACAAAAACTTATAAAAAGTAAGCAGAACTATGGGTTATATATATTGAACCAAATAAAATTGAATCCGAAGGAATTCTATAATTATGTTATGAATAAAAATGTAACTTCGCAGACTATTGGTTCATTCACAGTCGAAAACAACGAACAAATTTATGATGACTTACAAATAACGAAAGTTTTAAGTAAATTCTTCTCTTCCGTCTTCAGTAACGAAATTGTGGACAACATTCTTGTTCTCGTGATCATGATCAGTAATGATCATTTAAAGCTTTACAATTTTACCATTAGTGAAACTGAGCTACTCTCGGCCAGAGGTAAAATTAATCCTAATAAAACTTCCGGTGCAGATATGCTCTACCCCAGGGTAATTAAAGAAATGAACTGCGCACTCGTCTCTCCTCTTTCATATATGTTTAATAATAATAATAATAATAAATTGTTACAGTTTGGAGAAGTTCCGTTCGACTGGAAACTGGCAAACATTTCGCCAATATTTAAAAAAAAAAAAGGGGACATCGCTTTCGAGAAATTATCGTCCCATTAGTGCGACTTTAGTAGTTGGTTAATGATATTGTAAATATATATTGCGAAAGTTACACGGTAGATATTATATACATTTCGATTTTCACAAAGCGTCTGATAAAGTTCCACACAGAAGATTATAGCTAAACTTCATTCTCACGGAATTGATGGTAATGTTCTCAAATTAATCGAAAATTGGCTAAGTGGACGTAAACAAAGACTGGTCATTAATGGCAAAGCGTCCAACTGGAACAGTGTAACTAGCTACATGCCTCAGGGATCAGTTGTGGGACCAGTTCTTTTTATTATTTATATCAACGACATCCATCGACTTGGGAATTAAGAGTATAGTTTCATAATTTGCGGATGATGCCAAACTAGGGGGACGAACAAAATCAGCGGCAGAAAGTTTGTAGATTCAAGAAGATATATGATAAATTATTGGAGTGTACATCGGTAGAAACAATGTTAAAGAATATTTTATGTGCGATAAGACACTAACTAGTAATACGGAATGGAGATTTTGGTATTATTGCTGCCGACACTCAGAGTAAGCAATGTATCGAAGCGGTCAGAAAAGCGAATAGAACCTTAACCTATATTTTTATTGGTAGATCATCTGAATTTACAGCAAGTCAGAAAACGATGCTAACATTATATAATTCCGAAGTACATCCCGACCTGGAATACTGCGTTCATTTCTGGTCCCCATATTTACGACAGGACATATTGCAAAAGAATGGAGAGAGTGCAGCGACGGACAAACACACTTCTCCCTCAATTCTTCATTTTACACACTACACATTCTTTCAAAATTAAAACAAAAATAACGTCATCAGTCTTCAAAACCTTGATTTCGGCTCTCTTTCGAATATAGGAGGCATTTTTAGGGCCGGTCGCCCATGGTTCCGCTTCATATACATATATACATATATATATATATATATATATATATATATATATATATATATACAGGGTGGGCCGTAAGTTTCCATACATAGGAAAAATAAACATTTTTTTATGGACAACCATTTTTATTTATATAATATGCTCTACATGGTTGCCATTGTTTTGAAAACACATTTCAATACGTGTTCCCCACTGTTGATGAACACGCATTAGCACAGTTGACGTTATGCTTGTAATGGCGTTGGTGATACGTTCCTTTAGATGATTTATGTCTCGTATCTTTTCCTGATACACCATGGCCTTCAAGTGCCCCCAAAGATAGAAATCAAGGGGGGTGAGATCTCGGGATCTGGGAGGCCACTCCACAGGACCACGCCGACCAATCCAAGCATCCGGAAACTGCTGATCCAAATACCGACGCACGTGAAGACCATAAGTTTAAATTTTCCTATGTATGGAAACTTACGGCCCACCCTGTATATATATATATATATATATATATATATGACGAGAGCCTAACAAATACCCTAACATCCACTCCAGGTTAGCCCCCCCAAAAAAGTAGTGGGAAAAATGAACAAAAAATAAATGGAGTCATATACTTTATTAGTAAGACTATACGAGCAGTTAGCTTTATAAGGCTAACTAACGAAAAAATCACGACCTACCCTAACCATTCGTCAAGGGCGTACAGTTGACCTAACGATTGGTAAGGTTAAGTCGTGATATTTTCGTTAGTTAGCCTTATTAGGCTAACTAAAGAAGGCTGAGGGCCCTGATCTTCAGGTGATCCAAAGTATGAAACAAGGAATTGTAGAGAAAATGAAACGTACGATGTGGTTCGTTCAAAGGCAACAGTTAAATCTACATTTACAATAAATTTTGTTTCGTTAACTTATGAAAATAGTCTATATTCAAATGTTTTCCTGTAGCGACCCGTGCAGTGTTATTTTATATAATGTAAGTAGGGTACTGATCACCGATAACTCCTAAAATTAGGATTCTATAATTCACAAGGGGCATATTACCAGTTTTAGACTGCTGTTCGATTACCAGAGTTGAAGACGCGAAAGGATAATAGTAGAGGATTTGACTCACTTTTCAAAGTCACAAGTATAAGGTATTTGGTTTATAAAAGCTCCACATTAAGTTATCTAAATGAATTAAAAAGCTATTTAGATTAGAATTTGGTGGTCAAGCACTTCATGAATGGAATATTGTTTTTATGTTAATAATTTAGGGTTTTCACTATCGGTATTAAAACAATAACAAAAAAACATGCAACATCCGGAACTCATTTTACCACAGTGTCGAAGTGTGCCTACGAGCAGTGTGACCATGTAATCCTGAACTCAGTGCGAATCCACAGCCGCACCGCCGCAGATATCAATCAGTATTATATAAAGAAATGCTTCTTATAAACAAAACTCCAAATGTTGACCATTCCAAGTATAGTAGTAGTATGTTGTGCATTGTGATTTTCATATTACATACAATATGCAGATTTTTAATCTCACTTTTTTACTAGTTTCAGTGAAATAAACACAACCTTGTTCGGATTTTGTAAAAAGGATAGTAATTAATTAAGGTTCTTGGAACAACAATCGCCCATAGTCGGTTGTCGTGGTCGGGAATTCGACTCCCGATGATGCTAGTAATAAAAATAGAAGTTAGGGCAATGAGGTCGCGCGTTAGTTGGCGTGAGCCAATAGAGTTGCGGTAAATTTAAAAAGTATTAAAATTACTGCGCGTACAAAACATCTCTGATGCAGAATACAGCGAAATTTCGCTTTTTCACTCGCTATATGGCTTCATTTGCCAGTAACTAGCTCATGCTTGAATCAACGGCGGGAGGCCCAATGTCATGGACTATTAGGAAACCCCCGCCATCACCATGGTGGCTTCTAGTTTTCACCCTTCAGCCAAAGAAGAACGGGAAGCAACCAGAGAGATTCGACCGCAGGACCCGTTATCCGAAACCCAGTGTTTTACCACTGAGCTACGATCCACATTAAAACTGCTTCCCTGTTTCTACTCTCTTTAAACTGGACGTACGATGAGACGGAAGAAGAAAATGCAACTTAAAAATGGTTATTATAAGCTCACATTGTTAAATAGTTTTACTTATTTATTTCTTCTACAACCCACGTTCCACTCAAATAAAATTTACCCAAAAAGAGACTGACCAAAATGCCTGAATCAAGCTTACGGCCTACTTAGAAACAAAAAAATCTAATATTAACGTACAATTAAATGAATTTACAGAAACAATTCAAGAGATTCTTATGTTTCAAGAAAAGTATATTTTAACTCGATTAATGTAGGCTGTTTTCGTAGCTTTGGAAATAATTTAATGATATATCTAATCTGAAAATGATGTTTTGCAAATTTCAATTTTACAATGTATCTTTAGATCATTTTAGACTAGAATAACCTTAATAGGCCAGAGTAGCTTTACGTTTTTCATATATGTAATGTGATCCTTCCTTTGGCCTAAATCTTAACCGAATACATCTACCATAAATCAACCATATTAAATTAATAATGAGGGAGAGTTCTATATAATAAAATAAAAACTTACTCCACAAATTTATAATAATGTTTACTCGTGTCTGAACGCTGCAAATGATTTTTATATCAGAACAAAACAGAATATCATCATTATCAGCATTATGTAATAAAGCTCTATTGGCAGGATATAAATCCCATATTATAGTATAATATTCATTTAAAAAGAAAAACTAAAAATTATCTATTGTGAATTCGAAGTCCGTTATACTTTGCCCTCGTAATTCTTCTTTAAAGAACGCATTTCTGTCACATTAGTTTATCAGTTTTAGGGATATTGAAAGCTGATTCATACCGAGCTCTTAGTATTTCGGATACTTCTTTTATATCATCAATTAAAGCATTGTTTTCATTCTTCAAAGGTCTCATTGATAGTCTCGTGATTTTTCTTCTTTCATTTTGCAATAGAGAAATTAAATGTTGATAAAGAAATTACTGATGATACTGCTATTGCAGACTCTTTAAATGGACATTTTCCTTCAATAGCGGATAAGCTTCGCTCACAATTAATAAATAATGATCACTCACCTCTAGAATATATGCCACCCAGCCCACTAAATTCATTTTCTTTTGTTCCTGCTACCTCTACTGAGGTCCAGAATATTATTGGTAAATTAAAAAATACAAAAAATAACATTCATAACATTCCTGTACCTATAATGAAACTTGTTAAAAGATAAGATATCTGTAACTTTGGCTAAAATTATCAAAGTATTTCCAAAGAAATATTCCCATCAATGCTAAAAACTGGTTGTATAACACCCCTTTATAAAGGGGGTGATCCTACACTAGCAACAAATTACAGGCCGGTGTGTTCATTATCTGTGTTCAGCAAAGTTTTTGAAAAAATTGTAAAAAGTAGAATGCAGCGATATTTAGAATCCTACAATTTATTATTTCCAAATCAATATGGCTTCCCTAACAATAAAACAACGGAAATGGCTGTTTTAAATCTTATGGAAAATGTAAATATAGCGAAGGAGAACAAACAAATAATGATATCAATATTTATGGATTTCAGTAAGGCGTTTGATGTAATAGACCATAATATTCTACTTAATAAATTGTATTGTTACGGCTTTAGAGGAGCAATCAGTGATTGGTTTAAAAGTTATTTGTCCAATAGATATAATTTTGTATCAGTAAATAAGGTTTCCTGCACTAATGCGCTTGTCAAACATGATGTGCCACAGGGCTCAGTTCTGGGTCCACTGTAATTTTTATTATACAGGGTGTCCCAGAATTAACTATTTCAATGAAATCGGGCAAATTTTTTAAAAACACACTTTTATTTATGGTTATCATGTTTAATATGTGTTAAAAATGTATAAATTTCTACATTTTTTTCATAATTTTATTTTCATAATTTTTTCATTATCTGGTCCAATGAAAGACCGTCTGAAGTCATAGAATGGCAAAGAGACTCCAAAAGTTAACGTGTGGCTTGGAATGACCAAATCCAAAATTTATGGCCCATTCTTTGCGGGAGCAACTGTAACAGGTACCGTCTACCTTGATATGCTTCAGCAGTTTCTCGAACCACAGCTTCTTGATGATGGCATTCTTGATAATGTTGTGTTTCAACAAGATGGAGCACCATAAATTTTGGATTTGGTCATTCCAAGCCACACGTTAACTTTTGGAGAGTCTCTTTGCCATTCTATGACTTCAGACGGTCTTTCATTGGACCAGATAATGAAAAAATTATGAAAATAAAATTATGAAAAAAATTTAGAAATTTATACATTTTTAACACATATTAAACATGATAACCATAAATAAAAGTGTGTTTTTTAAAAATTTGTCCGATTTCATTGAAATAGATAGTTAATTCTGGGACACCCTGTATATAAATGACCTTCCACGTTCATCTGATATACTGAACTTCATAATGTTTGCAGATGATACAACTGTCTCTTTTTCTTGCAAAGATGTTAATACAGCTAAAAATATATTTCATTCAGAATTCATCAGCGTAATGAAATGGTTGACCACTAATAAACTCTTCCTAAATACCAGTAAAACAAATTTCATGATTTTTACTAATAAGAGAAATGTATATCTTGATGAACTTAATGTTAATGAAATCGCCATAAAGGAGTGTACTGTAACAACATTTCATGGTGTAATGATAGATAAGAATTTGCAATGGAGTGATCATGTAAATTACATCGCGAAAAAGATTTCAAGGAGCGTTGCTATAATGTTTAAACTTCGAAATGTAGTCCCTAAACAATTTTTATTGACTATCATACTCTTGTTCTTCCTTATATAACATACTGCACCCTTGTTTGGGAAACTCCGCTAACAAAGCATTAAAAGGTATCTTTGTCATCTAAAAACGAGCAATAAGGTTATTATCTGATGCTGATTTCCTTGATCACTCTAGTGCATTATTTAAAGAGCTAAAGCTTAACGATATAACCAAACTGGCACATTTTATTTTTATTTACGAGTGTAAGAACAAAATCATTAATTTGCAATGGGTAAATAGATATTTTGTAACTCAAGAAATCCACTCGTATCATACCAGCAAAGGTGGGCAGGACCGAGTTCCAAAAGGACCGAATTCCAGGAACTCAGTCCTTTTTAAGGACCGTGAGCGGGAAAGTCGGTCCTTTTCTCAGTGAGGACCGAAATGAGGAGCGACGGTCCATTTTTAAGCAATTCCGGACGGTCTTTTTTAGTGATTTTAGTGTGTTTAGTGATTATTTGAAGTTCTAAAGAAGATGCTAGTCTTGAAATGCTAGTCTTCTTGAAGGGAAGCTCAAGCATTTAACTTAACTTTTTTCATCATTTATGTATTGTATTAATTATAATTTACGTGAATAAAATTAAAGATTTCCGGTGTCTTTAATTTCATTTTAATCAAATTTTTCACTTATATTATATATAAGGACAGAGGACCGAGTCGTTCCTAGGTCCTATCTTCAGAAAGGACCGTGACCGGGACCGTCGATCCAGTTTGAGGCAAGGACCGGGACCGGGACCGTCGGTCCTTTTTGAGGCCCGGGTGCCCACCTTTGCAGACCAGAAATAGATCAAAGTTTGTTATACCTCAATTTAGATTGTCCATCTCAAAAACTAACAATTTTCATTGGATTGAAACTATGGAATGGCTTGCATGCCGATATAAAAAATATTGTTAATGTAAATTTGTTTAAAACCAAGTTCAAATCCCGATTAAAAGTGGGATACTAACAAAAATCTTGGATTAATGTCCACTAATAATGTTTAATATTGTCCATTAATATTGTAATACAGGTTTTAACTATTAATAATACTTTATTATTATTAATTTATAACAACTAGCTGCTTATTTTTAGTAAGAGCCCAGTAAAGCCTAAAGCTTAAGGGCCAAATTAAGTACAAATAAATAGTCGAGCTTCACAATTATTCATGGCATTGAGAAAACTGTAAAAAGACTACTGTATTTATTTTATTATTAATAAAGGTTATTCAATTAAAAAAAAATTGCAAAATTTGACAAGTAATTTTAATGAACCTTCATCGCTTCTGTACACAGTCTCCTTCCTCTGTATGGTTCTCAGTTAGATCCTGTATGACGCAATCTTTGTTCTCCAGTTTGTTTATTTTTCTGACGTCTTTGCACTTTTTATTTTTTAGTCACTCTTTCTCTTGCGTAACATTGACCTCTTTTGTCCCTCAAACCTGCTTCTCTTTCCTTGTTGTTTTTTGTGGATACTTACTTCTACAATTTCTAGCGTCTACTCGAGGGTTATTAGCATGTTTTTCGTTGTCTTATCTTTAAAAACGGTTTTCTAGTCTACTGGTTCTATGCTGGATGTAATACCTTCCCAATTTATAGCATTGGAGTAAAGATTAAAAATTTCGAATTTGCCTCTTTCTATAGCGTGTTATTTCATCTGTTGTTTTTACATTGATTATTATTTGAATACAGTTGTGATATGATATAATAGCTAGGGATATTTCCGTTATCAATTAGGTTGCTGTCGTTTGAAAAGAGCAAATCTGGCCAGTTTTCTGTGGTAGTTTGTTATTGCGTTAACAAATTCATCAGTTAGGGATAATAGTATTTTTGCCTGCTCCTGGTCTTCCCGTGTGCCTCCCTCATCTTGGTTTATACATATATTTCTTCCTATACTTTTGTATTTCATAAATGAGGAATTAAAGTCACCGCAAAGATTAGCACTGAGGGTAGAGGAGTTTATAACTTTCATCAGGTTTGTGACCTCTGTAATGGTATCTGAGAATGTTGTAGTTGCAGTGTTCGGAAGTCTGTATGTTACAATAAGTATAATTTTTAATTTTTCAACATTTGCCATTCCTATTCCTCGTAGTACTTTCACTTACTATAATTTCTACCAGTGTTTTTCCGTGTGTATGGATAGCACATGTTCCTTACATAGATCGCCTGGTAATTTCCTTCTGCATTTCTCCTCTTCAGTTCTCGGATGTTGCACTGGGGTTGCAGTGGACATCTTTAAAAGAATATTAGACACCAAGCTCAGAACAATCCCCGATCAGCCGGGCGTACCTGGCTATGAGAGGTGGAGAGTACAAGAAACCAACTCACTACTTCACCAGGCCAACTCGAGAGGAGGAGCGACAAGCTTGACCTTCGTGAAATGAGGAATCATCGCGCGGAACCTTTGAAAGGTTCAAGTATATATAAGTCTAGGAACAAGTTGTAACAAGTTTTAAAAAATATAGTTATCCTTTTTAACAATATAATACAAGTCCGTTCTCTATGAAATCGTTTTCTATCAATTAAAAATTAGTCTAACTAAATGCTTTCCCCTACTTTCAAATGAAAAGCTTATTTTAGATTTAGCTATTGATAAATTAATATTTCATGTACTTCTAAATAATTGCACTGATTCTACTTTGACTATTTAAGCTTAGTTTCATCTTAATATTACACACTTTCAAGCAATCTTTATTTAGTTCATTTTTTCAAATGGTCAAGGAAACCACTAAAGAACGAAATATTCTTCAAGATTTAGTTTTAACTACAGACTTAGATTTAATTGATATATTTGTAGGAGACAACTTCTCCACCAGTGATCAAAGGCAAATAACTTTTTAAATTAAAATTAATGTTCATAATTCAGAGCGCCTGGATATATGTTTTGTATTTTAAAAATGTAATTTTGTGACAAAACTGCAATTTTCGACCGATAATTGCGATGAAGATGTATCGCGCAATGATATTAATGGCGCATGGACTTCTTCATATAATTATTTTAAACGTTTAGAATCAAGTAATATCACATTACGTAAAAAGAGAAGAAAAACTTATAAAAAGTAAGCAGAACTATATATATATATATATATTAGTGAACCAAATTAAATTGAATCCGAAGGAATTCTATAATTATGTTATGAATAAAAACGTAACTTCGCAGACTATTGGTTCATTCACAGTCGAAAACAACGAACAAATTTATGATGACTTACAAATAACGAAAGTTTTAAGTAAATTCTTCTCTTCCGTCTTCACTAACGAAATTCTGGACAACGTTCTTGTTCTCGTGATCATGATCAGTAATGATCATTTAAAGCTTTACAATTTTACCATTAGTGAAACTGAGCTACTCTCGGCCAGAGGTAAAATTAATCCTAATAAAACTTCCGGTGCAGATATGCTCTACCCAGGGTAATTCAAGAAATGAACTGAGCACTCGTCTCTCCTCTTTCATATATGTTTAATAATGATAATAATGATAATAATAATAATAATAATAATAATATAATAAATTGTTACACTTTGGAGAAGTTCCGTTCGACTGGAAACTTTCAAACATTTCGCCAAAATTTAAAAAATAAAAAGGGGACAAATCGCTTCCGAAAAATTATCGTCCCATTTGTGCGACTTTAGTAGTTGGTTAATGATATTATAAATATATATTGCGAGAGTTACACGGTAGATATTATATACATTTCGATTTTCACAAAGCGTCTGATAAAGTTCCACACAGAAGATTATAGCTAAACTTCATTCTCACGGAATTGATGGTAATGTTCTCAAATTAATCGAAAACTGGCTAAGTGGACGTAAACAAAGAGTGGTCATTAGGGTGTTTCATACCTATAGGGTAAAATAAAAATGAGCTTGGAGTTTTAATCCACACGTTTCTCCGTATTCTAAAGAACAAGAAAACACGTTTGTGCAAGTTTGAACCAGATCGCGCTGCATTTAGAGGTCCCCAACTTTGACGACTTTTTGTCAGTTCATTTCTCGCCTGCCTGTAGTGAAGACGGTTTTCTTCGTCACTTGAGCGGTTCGTGTTGTATGGCCTATTGGACAACTATGGAGGTAATTATATATGCTACTAATTATCTCATTTTACTGTGGTATTGAAATTTATTATTATTTAATTTCTGTCATTTTACTGTGGTAGTGATATTTATTATTAATATTACATGAAATTAATTAGTCTGTTGCATATTGGACAACTAAGCTGGTAATTATTTATGATACTAATTAATGTAATTTTACTGCGGTATTGAAATTTATTTAATTAATGAATTGTCAAAGAGAACGTAGTGTACACGTATCAGTTTTATAAATAAAGAAAAGCAGTAACTGGGACTCGAACCAGTGTCATAGCCGTTTGGCGGCATCGCTCAAGTCGGCGTACACAGCACGCTATCCTCTCTAGATGGTGTAGTGGATAGCGTGCTGTGTACGCCGACTTGAGCGATGCCGCCAAACGGCTATGACACTGGTTCGAGTCCCAGTTACTGCTTTTCTTTATTTAATTAATGAAATTAATTACGATGTGAAATTATTTCTGTGGAATTATTTAGTTTGTTTTCTTTTCCAGGTGTCTACCAGAGCGAAAACAGAAGTGTTTCTTATTGGCCAGACGGATGCGAACATCACATCAAGTGGCCTTCCAACTCAGTTGCAAGTACTCAAAAAGTACTTTTACCACCAAAAGGAGCAAAAATTTGGACGTACTAAATGCCTGAACCTGTGCCTGGATGCCTGTCTCATATTTTGGGAGAGGGCGAGAATCCCCATGATGCGTCGAGATTCGGCCTTGAGGAAGATGGAATCCCTTCTCAAGGAATAGGACCGGCTTGTGAAGCACAAGTCACATAAAGCAGAGTCCTTCCGAGTGAAGGAGGCGATGTTCAAGGAGGCAATAGCGAAGGAGATCATGGACATTGCTCATTCACAGGCTAAGGAAATGATGAAGAATCAGGAGGACATCCACTTTCTCGACATGCAGCGTGAAGATCCAAATTCCTGCAGCATGGGCCCTGTTGACATGAAGCTTCACTATAAGGAGATTAGGAAAAGGAAGAGGCTGGACAAGATTAAGGAACAACAGGAGAAGGCCAGGAAGGAACAAGGAGCTGCAGAAGATACGGGGGCTTTAGTGATTTCAACTTCGTCAGAGACTGACTCAGATGTCGTTGACCCAACCGTGGAAGTTTTTCCATCCTCCTCCAAGGGAAATACCAAGAAGCGACGCAGGAATCTGATCTCACAGGATGTGACGACTACCTACGATCGGCTGAATATTTCGTACCGCGATTCAGCTATGTCGTACGCTGCAGCGGCTAAATCACTAGGTTTTGACTTGGATGAACTGTCCATTTCTGCCAGTAACATGTACCGCACACGCAAGGCTCTCAGGAAGGTGGCTGCTGAAAGTTATCAATCCGACGAAGTTTGTCCTGGTCAGCCTCTTGTCTTGCATTGGGACGGTAAGCTCCTACCTGACAATGAGCAATGGAAGGAGAGCGTTGACCGGATCGCCGTCCTCGTCTCTGGCGACGGCAAGGAGAAGTTGCTCGGCGTTCCTAAGGTGACGTCCGGAACCGGCGAGAAGATAACGCGAGTTTGCTTGGATTTGGTCAAGGAACACAGGATGGAAGAGCGCGTGCGGGGACTGTCTTTCGACACGACAGCGTCGAACACCGGGATTCATATCGGGGCCTGCGTCCTGATTGAGAAAGGTCTTGGCAGAGAACTCATGTACTTCCCCTGTCGGCATCACATCTATGAAGTCATCCTCAGCTCCGTCTTCAAGCGTGCATACGGCCCTTCAAGTGGCCCCGATATACCCGTTTTCAAGAGGTTTCAGGCACAATGGAAGTTCATCGACCGGTTGGACGTGCGGCCGTACGATTTTGCTCAAGTCAATGACTCTATGAGGGAACTGAGGGAGAAGTCAGTCCTGCTGGTGAGAGGGATGGTGAGCACGTCGCATCAGCGCGATGACTACAAGGAACTGCTACAGTTGGTTCTCATCTTCCTGGGAGAAGCAAAAGTGGTGGATTTCCCTCTCAGAGCCCCTGGCGCTTACCATCACGCTCGATGGATGGCGATAGCCATCTACTCCTTGAAAGTAATTCTACTGAAGAAGCAGTTCAAGATGTCGAGTCACGAGTTGGAAGCTCTGACAGCCGTAGGTCTCTTCGTGTCCCTCGTCTACATCCGAGGTTGGACTCGTGCTGCAACCTCAAGCAAGGCTGCCGCAGTTGATCTGGAATTTCTGCGTGACGCGGAAGCCTTTGCCATGTCGGGATATTCGTGTGTTAACGCTGCGCAAGAAGCCATGTCTCGACACCTATGGTACATCTCTGAGACTCTTATTGCCATGGCGTTCTTCGACGCAGATGTGGCAGATGAAGAAAAGGCTCAGATGGTCGTCAGTTTGGGTAAGCCCGCATCGAAAAAGGAACTCAAGCGACCCCAAGGGAAGAACGTCAGGAATCTTGCCTCAAAACACCTGGCGGAGTTCGTGACAGGAAAGACGATGGCTTTCTTCCATGCATTCGACTTGGACACAGAATTCTTGAAAAAGCCAGTTGCCGAGTGGACTGAAGTAGAGGGCTTCAAGCAAGCAGCGGCAACTGTTAACAAAATCTCTGTCATCAACGATCGGGCCGAAAGAGCCATCGCGCTCACCAAAGAGTTCAACTGTTCTCTGACGAAGAACGAAGAGCAGAAGCAGTATTTGCTCAAAACTGTGATGCAGCATAGGGCGAAATACCCGAATAAAACCAAGAAGGATTTCATGGACAAATGATTCGCAAGAAGTGGTTATGTTTTTTGTATCTTTGTGAAAATGTGTAGTGAAATGGTACTCGTTTTGAATAAAAATTCATTGACAAATTTTTGTTTCATTTTTTCCGTTTATGGTCTGCCAGAGCATCAAACTGGGGACCCGTAAACTTTAAACTATTGAATTAATACTTCGGTTTATCAGTCTCCTCAGCAAATGGAACAAGGGGATCCATGTGGATTAAAATTTTTCCAAACTTTTAATTTATGAAACACCCTAGTGGTCATTGATGGCAAAGCGTCTAACTGGAACAATGTAACTAGCTACGTGCCTCAGGGATCAGTTCTGGGACCAGCTCTGTTTATTATTTATATCAATGACATCCATCGATTTGGGAATCAACAACAAAG